>VZUI01042472.1:0-227485 GCA_013401135.1 Cettia cetti | reverse complement strand
AAACAGTCCCTTGTGGCTAGCCCCGGCTGAGCCACCGCACGTCCACACAGGCCAGCAGCCTGCAGAGCTGCGTGGGGGTGAGGGTGCAAAGTGCCAACGCGATCACGACTAACGAAGG
This sequence comes from Cettia cetti, assembly GCA_013401135.1. Taxonomy (NCBI): domain Eukaryota; kingdom Metazoa; phylum Chordata; class Aves; order Passeriformes; family Sylviidae; genus Cettia; species Cettia cetti. The sequence goes on along the minus strand of VZUI01042472.1, from coordinate 227,367 downwards.
AAGGAAAGAGCGGACTCTGCGTGCTGTGAACCACCAGATGTTTATTCCTGGGGACACTGCAAGGCAGAGCCCCGACTAGCTCAGTACAGCGACTTAAGAATGGGGGAGGATCACAGGGGAGGAGAGAACAATGGACCAATGGGGAAGGAGGAGGTGTGTCAAAGCATAACATCAATCAAATCATTTAACCAATCAGTATAAGGTAAGTGGGATGCCCCTGGGCTTCGGCCAATCCTTCGACGCCCCTAAGAGAACTTTCTGGACCTCTGGGAAGGGCCAGGAGAAGATGGACATTCTAGGGGGCATGGACCAGGGAAGGTTCTAGATGGGCCAAACCAAGAGACATGAACAGGGGGACAGAACAGAACGTTCCGTTTGTAGAAGCAGATAACAATAGAAAACTTTAACCCAAACAATAAATCCATATGCCACTACAATTTTCTTTGAACAGGCACAGTATGATGTTAAGGCACAGCCTGTTTCACTTTTGTGGCTGTATAAAACTTATTTTTTCCTTAAGGCATGGCACCTTGCAGTGAATTGCACAGGATAACTGCAGGATGGCTCTAGAATAGGCTGGCTTACTCTCAGTCCTGAGGCCATTCATTTTGCTGGACATTGCAATGTCAGGGGGGGCTTTTTATTTCCCCCAGAAGCTGAGAAATTTGAGAGGTGTAGAGGCTCCTGACTCATAGTTACAGAACAAAGAACTGAGGTGAGGTATGCCTTTACAATCTGCCACTTTGAAACAACTGAAATAGTGATAAGAAGTTCCCGCAACAGAAGTGGATGGATTTTTTGATCAAGTAGTTCAAGGTTTATCAAGCTGCTGGCAGTCTATTGTGGAGTCTGAAAGTCCTGAGAACCTGGAGAAACAGGTTGGGTAGCAGCCCAACAGACAGACATCCTGGTATATCTGGGAACCAAGAGGCTTTCCTTTGGAAACCTGCCATGCTGCTTCTGATGGATTCAGCATAATCATGCTCTTCTGCAAAACACTTTGATTCCAACAAATTACCCATTTTCCCAGAATGAAAAATACTGTGTTGTAAAGCTCCAGCAGGATGCCTCTGATTAGGCACCTTAAAAACCTTTCCCAAATGTGTCTTGTTTCTCCTGTGTTGCAAGTAAGGCTTCATCAGTACATAATTAGTGCTGGAGAAAACCTTTGAAGTTCTCAACTTTTCAGATATATGTAACTTAAATACTTGTTGAACTCTTCATTTCTTTATGATTAAAATAAAGCCTGTTTTTTTATCTAAAGCTTTTTATAAAGCTGAAATTCATGTAAGAATAGCAGTTCAGATGATAGATATTTCTGTCTCCAATGATGATTTTGATTCAAACTTTGTTCAATTCTCACTTACTCTCACAGCACATGTGCTTTGTACCTTAGAGCAATTTTCTGAGGGTGACAACATGAACAGTGGAACAAACTGAGGCTGTGAGTGGCCAAGAGAAAAAAATATGATGATTTGCTAAGACTGATATTCTTGACTCAAATTTTGGGACCTATTTGACCTGTAGACAACAAAAGGGAGATGAGTCCAACACAGACTCCTATAATCCGTAGCCTGCTTAAGGATTTATAATTTTCACAACACTGCATGATAAAAAGATTGTAAATCAAAGAAAAGGGCCACTCCTCATTTGGTTGCAGAGTCAGAAGACATACACCTAGCAAGAGGAGGTGAATAGGTTACCAGTTTTCCCTGGAGACGTAATTTTCAGCTTGTAGTCAAGTTCAGGCACGTGTTAAGTCCTGCCTTGGGCCATAGTCCCTCTGATATAAATATATCTGTTCTTTTTCCAGTTCCTACATTAGGGCCCGTAATCAAATTGTATTACAACATCTCTGACTACCACTTTACAGAGAAACCAAATAGCAAAGTGAGAGCACGGAGGTTGAAATACTTGTACATGGCAGTCCATACTGTTCCATTGTCAGCAGGCTGACTAGGCAGCACTTGGACACAGTTTGGAGGCATAATATGGGCCAGGGACTATTACTGTGAGGCCCTAAGGATGAAGCCATGCTTTTTTGGTCCTGGAAGAGAGTTCAGAAGTATATACACGTACAGACTATATAGCTGTATTTGATCATATACATGTACATTGCGGCTTTGCCGCTTCATTAACCTGGGTGGTTTTTGTTTGTTTGTTTTCCTTCTTCTTCATGAAGTTTCATCATTTCAGTGAAGCATCATTTGTAATATGTACTCTTGCTGCCGAGTTTCTGATCTTGGTACAGTAGGGAGTGCTTTTCATTGTCCATCTTCTTTGATAATGCATGTTACGTGATAGCATTCTCTGTACAAACTGTGCTGTGCCATTTACTCTTATGTGCCATAAAATACTGACCCATTTTAAATACATGAAGGATAGTCTCAGAGGCTAGCAAGAGTCTTTAATGCATTTAAACTCTGATATCACAGCATGTTATATCTGAATTCTGTACTTGATGAAGATGGTCACTGAAGCCAAGATGGTCATGGAAAGTGCAAAGGGAGGGTTTCAAGTGCTCTTTGTGCAGGGAATGCTGGAAAGGCTTTTAAAGGGGAAGATAAATAGCAAGAGGCCAGATTATGCATGAGATTAGACAAAAGCCTTGTAATCTGGTATTTTTCACTTGGACTTTTTTCTTCATTTGCTAGCTAGCCCCAAACAGACCTTTTCCTGCCTATGAGCCATGTATAAATATATCTCTCTGTGCTTTCTATAAATAGACACAATTTCTGAATTACAACTGACCTTTCTACTCTCAGCTTGGTCACACATGAACCATGTCCAGGTGAAGGTCACAGGATGTAGAACCTTGTGAGAGTCATGCATAAGGCATGAAGTACATGTTCTTATTTTGTTGCAGTGCCACAGGAATTGGTCCTAAAGCATCAGGTGGGCTCCAGAGTCTGTAGTGCAGCAGTGGCAGATGCAGGATATTGCATGAATGGGGTGATATTAAGGATGATGTAAGGCTGGTTTGGGCATGCCCAAGAGTCCAGGGGGCAGTTGTTCTTTCTGTGCATGCCACCTCCCCACAGACTGCTATGTCCCTTTTTATTAAAGATATAGGTGTGGTCTCCTCTCAGTTCTGCTAACAGAACTGTAAGCAGTTGATAGGATATTTGAGGGAATCCTTCTGAGTCATACATGTGAGAAAAACTATAACATTCAGATTAGTTTTTCCTGGCTTGTGTTGGGCTTAGAAAGGATAAGGCTGTGGAAGGTATTGTTTCCTTAGCCTGAATTTTGTGTAAAGCAGACTCATGCCGGTGGGGCATTGTTAATAAAGTCCTGAGGAAACAGCTTTGGAGTGGGGGGGTTATCACACATCTTCTGTGTTAGCATAGATCCTGTCACAACCCTGAAATTTAATTTCTTTTGAAGGTCTGAATTTTTGGAGTATTAAAGGTACACAGATGATTACTCTCAGAACACTGTTTTTCTGAAGCAATTTAGGACCAACCAATTTCTTTGAGTTGTGCTTGCAGGAAGTTGACTAATGGGGTAGCTGATATAGCCAAGCTGTAATATAAAAGTACAGTGTTGCTATATCACTCACCTGGAAGGTATATCCAGTAAACTACATTGGATGCTCATTACTTTTTCCACCCTGTACTGTAATGTCCACCTCTCACAATGAAGTCGTGGTTCTTAATCAGAAGCAGAAAAGTCAAAAGAGTGGATCACAAATTCTTTCTGCGCTACAATGTTTCTGCTGCTATTACTTAATTTCCTCGGGATTCTCTGAGCAAGCTAATCTGTGTTTTTTAGATATCTGCTCATTTCAGAGACCTCAAGACAACAATTTGTGGAATAGGAGATTGCAACTTTCCTTCACCCATTCCCAAGATGCTGCAGGTCTGACTGCTGGCCATGCAACCACTGCAGAGTTGAAAAACCCAGTGATGCCCATGAGATTTCCAAGACGAAAGTTGGCTGGTGTCTGTGGTCTGGACCTGCACTGTACATTTGGTCTGAATTCCCTTCAGTTACACTTGTTTACAGTGTCCAACAAGACCATCTAATTGGCTATGGTACACTGACATTTTTATCAATTTAATAGAGCCTTGGAGAGTTCTTGCACTGTAAGAGCAGTGAAATTAATGCTGAAGTATATTTTGATTAGGCTACATAGGCTGGTCTGAGGACACAGGTTTTACGAGATAAATTTTTTGTGCTAATGGGCTTTGAAAATATAAATATTGGATGGTGGGAGATGTAATCAAGATCCCGCCATCTAGCAATTGTAACAAGGATATAAGAGTGTCCTACCTGATTTCTCCCAAGGGAGCCAACTAACATAACCTTTAGCACACAGAAGTAGTAGACCCTATGATTCCTTTGGAAGACACTGAGGACAGGATAGACTTTCAACTCTTGTTGATTGTGGTACGTGCCTACAAACATTACTATCCAATTTTCAGTACCACAGTGTGTGAGAGATAATATTCTCTCTTTTCAGTCTTTTTCATCAATCAGTTGCTATTCAAACTGCCTCGTAGTCTGCATAGGTGTGGGACAAGGTCTCTTTATTACACATGTGCTGAAACTGAGGTATTTTTTTGTTCTGTTAAATAATGTAACGATGACAATGACTAAGGATTTATCCAGAAATGAGGCTGGACACAAAAATCTAAATGCAAGTTCAAAGACTGTAATATTCTCAGTATTGGCATAGAGAATCAGGGATTTTTTTTCTTCTAATCTCTAAACAAAAATAATTTTCTTCAGTTTTATGGATACATTTTTATACTTAGTCTGTATAAATCTTGTTTACTAATTTAAATGCATTAGAGGCACAGTTTCAAAAACTAATTTATGTATGTTTCTTCACAAAAGCCAGGTAAGATAGCATTTCCCTGGAGAAGGTATATAGCAAGTCAATAAAATATGAGTAACTTGATTGCATCAGTCAAATACACACAGTTATTGAGCTGTTCAAATGCACACTTATTTAATGTATTTATGTTTTTATTCTTTGAGAAAACAAAAAGAACTCAAATATTATTACTTTTATGCAAATTAGATACATTTATCCTCAGCCTTTTAAATTAGTATTCACTGTCCTTAAAAGTAAATTATTATTTTACAATTCTATAATTATATTTGAAACACTGAGGGAAGGGAAGCAATACCTCTGTTTTTCTTTCAGTAGTTTTTAATGAAGTCAATAGCTGTTATAATCATGAGAGATGTTACACCTTGAATATCACTTTTGTTCCAAGATTCCAAGATACTTTTACAGAAAACTAGAAATAGCGAGAATGGAGTGTGAATTTTTCCATGCATTTCAGTTATGCATGAAGTTAAAGGTTTAAAATTACCTTTTCAAAACTAGTACTGCTAATTAGGGGAAGGACATGTCTCACAGTTTCTTCCAAATTAAATCTGATTTCAGGAGGTCTGATAAAGATAGAAAATAAAATAGAGAATAAGGTAGATAAAATAAAGAACGATATTAAAGTATATAGAAGATTTGTTTGTCAAGGCCTTAAGGAACACATTGCAGGATCTATTGGAGAGATCATAACCACATCCATTGAGTTTGAAGACAGACCTAGCTTTCTTCAGTTTGGGAAATGTTATGTCAGGTAATGTGTAAAAGACTATGAGATCCTGAATTTTGACAAAATATAGCTTTCATATTAGTGAGGTAGCTAAGTCTTCACTGGGACCTGTCAGGCAATGATGAGTTGAACTGTACACGTAAACAAAACCAAACTATCCTCTGTCTAGAGACAAATCCACGAATTTCCTTGTCCTTTGTAAACCAGTGCTGTAGCCTCAGACTTAATTAAAACAGTGATTAAAGTGTGTGCAGCTGCACACTCAAACATAAGCCATACCCACACTCCTTAACAACAGAAGTGCATGCCTGTCATATTTTTGTAAACCTGTTGCTTTCCCTTAGAAGCAGGCAAGCCAGTGTTTCATCTTAAAGATGATCACAGAATGTGATGAAATATTGTGTTCTGGGTCCAAGAAGAGGGGGAGTAGGTATTCCTAAAAGCATGGAGCACACAGCTGTTTCCAAAGGAACACAGTATTGTTCTCATCTTTGAGCACACTGTTGCCAATGTCCAAAATCGTGACTGGAATTTTCAGTGTTGTGCAATGCTGTGCTTATGCTGTGAGTGTGATTGATCGCCGTTTGCAATGCCAAGAGGTTTTTATTTTGTGTTTCTTGTATGTGTGCTAATGGTTGTCTCCAAGCTACACCATTTGCTTAGCTGAGATCCTGTCTTGGTGCAGAAATGAGACATACCATGTCTGTCTTTTTCGTACACTGGCAGAAGTGGGAATTGTGTCAATAACTTCAGAGAGAAGGGAATTAGGACCTGTAGAACAATGTAAGTTTTATAGAATACTAAATAAAAGTCTTTAACAAGACAAAATAACTATTCTCTTATTTCTTTCATTACTTGTGTGTTTCCTTTGCCTTTGTCCCCAGCTTTTATCCTCTTATTTTCATAATCACAAGAAGTCAAATTAGTCTTGAGTGTCAGACTGCCAAACCAGCTTTGAATTTCCTTGACTCTTCTAACTTTCTGTATTTTGAGCCCAGCAATGAGAACCAGAGTCTAGCTAGCTCTTACCAGCCGAGGTGTGCATGGCTCATTAGTTTGGTAGATGCATCTCCCACTCAGCCTCAAATGTTGACACATTTTAGACACCTCTATTTCTCTCATGGTAAGTGTCTGTTATTTATGGGTCACTTAATTTTCTTTTTTGCATTAGGTATGCTACAGGTCATGTGCTTTGCTTCCAATAAAAACCACATACTCCCTCTGAAGTAACTATGGAATCAAATCCTGAGAAATTACAGGAGGGAAGGAACCCAGAAGAAGAGGTTAAAAAACAATGCTCCACTCAGACGACTAAAGCAATAAAAGGAGTAAAGCCATAAAAGGAGGGGACACAGCTGGCAAAATTGTGGCAAGAAAAGAAGGAACATATAAAAAATTAATCTCCACAGTATAGGAGTACAATTGAGGAATGAAAGTAGTTTCAAAGTGTCTGAAAAAAAAGGAGAGATAAGTTATAATAATAAAATGGTAAATCCACATGGGCAAACTAGAAGATCACAGTCAAGATCAATGAAAACAAACAAGAAGCAGAAAAAGCAAAATATGCAAAACATTTCTATCTGTAAGCCAGAACAGTCTGGATAATGACATGCTTTTCAAATTTTTGAAAGAAAGCAAATGGCAACAGATATAGTGAACAATTTTAGAAACTGATTGAAATGGGAATGAAAGGCTTCTATTAAACAGTTTGTCTAATATTTTGAAGTTTTACTCCTCTAAATATAAGCCAAGCAATATAAATTTTCCTTCAAATCAGAGCAAACTTTTTTTTTCATTTATATGTCTATGAGTTGTATATGTGGCATAGAACAGCTTAATTTTAACTAATAATCTCAGTCAGTCTCTGTGGATTGTAATTCCTTAGTTCTTTAGTAGCCGGGTAGGTTTCAATGCAGTATCTTGGCAGAAATTTGTCAACTCCATGCACCACTGCTCTAGCAGAGGTAGAATAAAGTCTGAGGAGTCACAGACTTGCACTGATGACAGAGCCTTGTATTGACAACCTCAGCTTGTATTTCTGGAGCAGATCAAACTGATTTTGCGACCTTGCTGTCCCCAGTATGTTTCTGTATACATGGTAGCAACAAACTGTAGGATTGCAACATCCAGGTCACTCACCTGTCCTCATCCAAGGAGCAGGGAAATCTCTTTATGATGGAAAGTAGCAAAAACACTTGGCAAAACATCAGCTCAGCTGCCTATGTTTCAGAGTCTTTGATGATGTGTGTGCCTAAATTCACATTATGGTCACTGGAACCTCCTCAGCTCACTTTGTGCATTTATTTTCAAAAGTTCTGAACATCTCTCTAGACAAAGTCTAGACCGTAAGCTTGGCTGCCTAAGACCTCAGTTGACTGTAGCAGGAGTTCAAACACCTTGTTGATGTATGGTCATCCATGTGTAGGAGTCTGGCTTTGCAGAATGGCATCCTGCTCTCTGAGCGCCATGGCCCAGGCAGAGCCCTGCGCAGTCCCATGGCAGCAGGATGGCTGGATGCACTTCAGACCTGGCAGCTTGGACTCCAGCTGCCCCCTCAGCCCTGCCACCACTGGCCAGCACTGGGAGGCTGCACAGCCCCCACCAGCAGGCTGACCAGCTTGGTGGAGTTCATTCTCTTGCTGGGATCAAGCAAAATGATGATGGTGTCCTGGCCAATGGATGCCGCAGGTACCATTTCACCCAGGGCTGCAGCTGCTTTCCCTACTGAGGGCAAACACACTGAGTTCATAATCACTGCACACAAAGCATTCCACTGTCATTCAGTAGCCCCTCGTATCTTTTCTAAACAAATAAGCTAGACCACTAGGGAAAAAAAAAAGGTTAGGTAATTTGTTCTTATAGGGACTAATTATAAAATCCATGACATATAAAATCCATATTTAGCATGCTGATGACTTTGGGTCTTTTGGCAATGTTCCCTTCTGTATTTCCTGAATGTGTCCCTATAAACAAATTTCTGGAAGATGAAGGCTGATACAGAGAGTTTAAGACTTAGTTTAAAGGGAAAAAATACTTTTTGTGTTTATGATTGTATTTATTTGCTGCTGTATCTAGCAGGACCCCTGATTTAAAATATATTGTTTAGCTTATAAAGCAAAAACAAATATTGCAGGTCAATTCCTGTTTTCATATTAAATCCTTACCAAATTAAAAAAACCCAAAAAACAAAAAAGCAACTAACAACAACAGCAACTACAACAAACGCCCCCCAAAAACCCCAAAAAAAACAAAGACAAAGAAAGCGAGACAGAGAAACATGTTGTTGAGAAAATCATAAATCCTGGAATTTTCCCTGTCAAACGGATCCAATGCAGACAGTACTGACTAAAGAGAGGATGCTTTTGTGCTTGCAGTTTAAATAATATCAGATTAATATTTTCTTCCCAAATGTAATCTCTACAGTGATAGGGTATCATGTTTCTGATTTTATTTACTGAGATGGGTGTGTTGGATCACTAAAACTGAGATTTGGGTTAGGGTGTGGATTTATATCCCTGCTCCTCCCTGTAAAGACTGGGACTGCTTGTGTCTGGACTCATATTTTCAATTAATTTGTAGTAATTAAAGGGTGCTGTGTGGGATGGGGCCAAAGGGAAACATAATTAAAATGTAATGCTTCTACTTTGGTATCTGCATCCTTATTTATTTTAGACCATCTTCGATGCTCTGACGGGTTTAAGTCTTCCTGTATCACGTACTGTGCAAGCAGAAATATGTGAGTGAACTGTTGCCAATGGCTCTGAGCAAGCATGGGGCATGTTTCAGATTACATTGTGTTTTCTTGTTCGGATCTGATCTCCTTGCTAGGAGAGGCTGAGAAAGGCAGCTCTAGGGGATTTACTTCCAGCAGCAGCAGCAGCACATGATCCATCAATCGCGTGATTCTCACCACCGAGGACTAATGGGGAGGGTGAAGAAAAAGTGTATGCTGCCGTGGTGAAGCAGCAGCATTTTCTTCTGCTCGTGGGGCCCCTCCACCAGTCGGACATTTCATGGCTTCTCCAAGGTTAGAAACCTACTGCTGCCCAAATCGGGATGCAGCTACGCAGCTGGTGATGGAATTCCAGCCTGAAGTCTTCTGCGGAGTCTGCATTGGCAGTGCCTCCATCAGCCTGCTGCTGACCATCCTGCAGCTCCTGCCAAAGAAGGGGCAGAGCCCAAGGAAGATGCCTAAAGCCTCCTCCTCCTCCACCATCCTTCTCCTCATCTCCATTTGTGACATCCTTGGAGGCTTAGGTAAGTGTCAGCTTGATATCCTTGCCATTGCTATAACAGGTTGTTTTTGCTCTGAGGTACCACAGACAAATGAAACTGATGAGTGGACAGCAGAGATTTCTGAGGGAAGCACTCTGTGTTCACAGGGAGATTTGAACTAAGTGAGATCAGGAAATTATGGGTCTTTGGGGAGAAAGTTCTTATTTAATAGTTATACTGTGAAAGTGAAAGCTCTTGACAAATCTACACCAAAAATCTCTGCTTTAAAACAAATTAAAATCTAGAAATGCAGCTGGTTCTGAGAGTAAGGCATGAAAGTGGAGGTGAGGCAGCACATTGGAAACTGAATCTGACATCAAACATTTAGCCAAGCCATAGGACTTCATTTGAAAACCATTGTCTTCTATGCCTCAAATCCTTTCAGACCAAGTGTGCCTCTTGCTCATGTGCCAGCTGCTTCTCTGGGCACATCACATTGACAGAAAATGAGTTTAACTTGCAGCTGCACACAAATCATGCTGGACACAGACTTTTGAAATGTAAGTAAAGCTACCTTATCAAGGACAACCCTGGCTGATAGTCCGGAGGAGTAAACCAGTGGAGGCTAAAACAGAATGCATGAGTCAAAGTGAAACTAGTATGTCCTGGGCTGTCCCATCAGTCATTTGGTAATTTTTCCCACCAGTCATTTACTGTAAAATTGGGTATAAATTATCATGACACGTGCTATGAAAATACAGGACAAGTTTGTTTCTACAGTAGCATTCCCCACCCTCACGTTAGGTAATAGAAGTAGTGCTGTTTTGTCTCACTGCTGGGAGCTGTGTGTGTGTCTGTGTACCTGTGTGTCTGTGTGTCTATGTTTCAGGTCTTCTCTCCTTTCACACCCAGCCAGGTTCTCTCACAGTACCTAATAAGTACCAATACTAAACCAAAGATTATAAAGGAAGTAAAGAAAGGGATATGGAAAATACATATGTGCATGCACCTGGAAAAGGTCCTTTCAGCCAGATGAAGCCAACAATAGATAAAGTTATTTTTCTCCCTTCCTCTTTCACTGGCAAACTCAAACTAAATATCCATTGTTGTTTTTGTATTAAACTCACTTTGGTAGGTGGAAAACAGTTCATTCTTGGGGGGAAACCTGGCCATTTTGTTCTGTTTCCTGTTGGTGCTTTATTTCAAGCAAACTCAGAAAACCTCACTAACAAACTCTAAGTTAATTTTTGAAAAGGGCATTGTTCTTATGTAATTCAGAAGTGCTGCTTTTCTCAGTCCTGTGACAGGGGAAAAGGGCTGCTTGTAAAATGAAGGCAGAGAAAAGTGAAAAATAATCTTTTCTGCAATGGGAGATTTTGTAGAGAAGTGAACATTGGAGTATGAATATATGCTGGTAAATAGTTATTTAGTGTATTATGTCAATCTGTTAAATGCTACCCAGTTTACTTTAGTCAAGTGTGTGACAGCATCTCTAAGTAAGTGAGATTCTAATCTTTGTAACATTTTAAGTCCCAGCAGCTTCCGACTCTTGGGTCTACTTTCCCTGAATGACTACAGTGACATTTAAATAGCACAGTTGTCCCTGCTGTGCTCCTCTGCAGCCGTTGCCTTCCTGTAGACGCACAAAATCTGGGCTGCGATGTGAAATATGTGGCCAGCATGTGACTCAATCACACCAGCAGATTCAAAGCATTAATACATTTTTTTTCTTTAGGTATGATCTTCAGGTCAAGCGTATGGCTGGGCTTCCCGGGCTTCATAGCTAACATTTCTGTGGTGAACGGGACTGACGTGTGGCCTTCCACTTTCTGTGTGGGGAGCGCGGTAGGTGCAGAGATCATCCCCCTTTCTTCTGCTCCCAATTAAGAGTCCCTCCACAGGGGGAATCTGAAAGGAAAACTGCTGTGTCCAAAAGGAAATGTGGCTGTGAGTCAGAGCCTGGATATGATGGTTTCAGCCTCTGCCACACCCCTCCAAGTGCATTCTTGCCTCCTGGTGAGGGCTGGCAGGGTGTTGGTGGTGCTGATGCTGGGTAAGGATGCGGGGCAGCGCGCGCCAGACTGATCCCGCGAGTTCTGCGGGATTCACTCCTCCTCGCAGCAGGGCCCGGTGAATGGGCTACGCCAAAGCCAGGGACGTGGAACCAAAAGGATATAAGCAACCCCAAAAGGGCTTTGAACCATTGTTTTGTTCACCACAAATGTCCCTGTGGCTCCGTTGCACCGGCAGCATGAAGTTATCTGTCCATCTTCTCTGTCAGAAACTGCAGCCTGTGCAGTGGCACCTGGCACGTCCTGAAACCAGCAACTTGGGTAGCTCAAATTAGCTTTTGTGGCTTGAGAATGTGTGTTTTAGATGCAGAGGGACAACAGGATAAATATACTCAAAGCCACAAACCTGCTGGTAGAAGGTCAGTCCCTGCCATGTGGGATTTCAGCCCAGATTGCTGGGCTGCATCTCAATGACTGCATCTGGCCAAGTCTAAGTATCTTCTGGCTTAAAATGCAAAAATAAGAAAATGTAAATGCATTCCAAAAGTACAGATTGAAGCTCCCAGTTCCAAATTTTACAATCAAAATACTGGGAAATATAATTTGAACTTACTGTACAACAATAAAGGTCACAGCTTTTACCAAAACATTGAGAATGGCAAGACAAATCATCACTTTACCCAGACATAATAGGAATGTAAAGCCCCCAATGAATTAATGCATGAGTAATAGCAGTATTAGCTTTGCAATTCAGACTTTACAACATAGAAGGGATAGGTTGCATGTAAAGAAAATTATTCAGCTCCAGTAATTTTAAAATAAGGCAATATGTGCCAAATTGAAATCACTGTTCTTTATATACCTATAAAGGCAGTTTCAAACAGGATAGTTTTGTGCCATGGACACAAATATAAATTGTATACATCTATCAATTATCAATTCTATCACCTACCTTTTTGTTTTGCTTATCAGATGCAAATGTTGTTTTTTTTCTTTAAGAAAGAACCAACAATCTCAGTATCTTGAAGCAAAAAAGCCCGACTCAAAACACGTTCCTCCTCATGTTTCACTTTCTGGCCCATAAGACATAAAAATGTATTTTTAAACATGACACTATGCAGACTGTTTGTTTTTCATTTGAATTTCAGGTTCGATGGTTAGCAGCATAGCGGTCTACCACAATTTTTATTTTCCCTTACTTGTGCTCCAGGAAAATGCTGTAATTTGAGTCATTTTAAATTTAGATTCAACTATATTGGAATGAAAAATAACCCTTCTTCCATTCATTTCCCCTAATGTATTCTCATGTGAGTTAATAAAATGTTTCCGATTTTATTTTATTTTTCTTTTAGTACTATTGTTTTATTTCTCTTTACCACAAGCCTATATAAACTCCAGATAGTGAAACTTTTAGACATCTCTCTTGAATGGTTTGCAGAGGGGTACCCTTTCAGGCACTGCAGCAAGATGTGTCATTTTGCTAAAAAGACAGATATCATATGAAGCTTTAGGGTTTAACTTCATCTGATTTATATTATTTTTGGAGACAGTTTTGCCTGTGTTGGATTTTCTGGAAAGACGCTGCAGTTTATTTTTGTATATGTGTGTGTATGGATAGTAAATTGTGCATTTTTCAACTGCAGCAAATATGTAAATGTGACGATGAAGTTACATGCTGAGTGTTATGGGTAAAGTGCATTAGAAGGAAGACCGGGATTTTATTTTCTGCTCCTGTGCACTAGGAAAATGTAATGGTGTTTGAATTAAATACTGAATAATTCATGCCACAAATTACTAGAGGTAGGGTCTACACCCATGGTGAAAGGAAATATTTCCCAGCTTGATTTGCCTTTTGGAGGAAGGAGTGCTAGGTCTCTATTCACCAGCGTTTGGCTTGGTAACAAGTATGTTGATTTCCAGATGTAAAATGATGCTACCATGGAGCTGTGATAAAGGATATTCAGATAAGAACTGAAAGACGGATTGGAGGGAAGATAACATGAATATTAAAACACTTCCAGACTATTACAAAGAGTCAGCTCCTATGGGGAAGAAATGTGGAATTTATATACAGTGGCAAAGAAAGGTCACTTTTCTTATATAAGCTCATGGGAAAAATGCAGAGGGTCAACTCAAGAATGCTGTGGAATTTAGCTTGACTTGAACCTGTTTCCTTTGGATTTTTACTGAAGAAATCAATCAGTTAAGTAGGGATATTCTTCCAGAGGGTGAGTGATTTTCTCATTAATGAGGTTTTTTTTTCTTTATAACCGTCTTGTGCATGGAGAAAACACCCATCACATGCAGAACTGACAAATGCATGGGCACACTGTGGTTATGTCTGACCTCAGTTATATTTCTGTGCCTCAGCTACTGAGAAACAACTGAAATTTTAACCTAAAATTAAAACATCCTCACTATAAATTTCTTTGAGCTTCACTTACCATGTTCAGGATAGGAACAGAGCGGTCAGGTTTTCTGAATCAGAAAATAGGATGTGAAAGCAAATGCTGCTCAATTTGCCTACACTTGACCCATAGGCTACAACAATGCTGTTCCTGTGATTTTGAGTAAGATTTCTCCACTTCACAACCTCATTTGGAAAATGCCCACATTTAAAGAACAAATCACCAGGCCAAAGGTTTGAGTCCCTTCCCTGCCCTAGTGGTACTGGAGAAGCAGCTGTGACATTTGGCACTTCTTTCCCCTCTAGATGTGGATCCAGCTGTTATACAGTGCTGGCTTCTGGTGGTTGTTCTGCTATGCTGTTGATTCTTACTTGGTGGTGAGAAGATCAGCTGGACTGAGGTACCAGAGCTAAAGTTCTGAATTTTGGTGTTGTTTTTTTTCCCCTCCAACACTGTATGTCTCTGTTTGCAGCTGCCTAAGAGTATAAGTGAGTCTTGTAGAACCATCTGATGCTCATATAGTTAGCAGGTAATGATAGGGATGAACACTGTTCTAAAAGCTTAAATTGCCAGGGCAATGCTCAGATACTGATTTATGTCTGACATGAATTTAAATGTAACTGAATTAATTTAACCTTTGGAAAAATATGGAGCAAATTGTGGGCTATAAACTGTATGGCAATGAGATGACTATTTTCGTCCCTGCCCTGCATCTGAAATTGATTCTTGTGGAAAAAAATAGTGTTATCCTGAAAATGGAAAGTTTGGAGGGGGAAAGTGATGAAGTTCATACAGTTAATTTCATATAGTTAATTCCCTTTATTTTCTTTTCTTTTTTTCTGATTTTTTATTATTTTATCCATTTCTCAGTGAGTGTGGTCATTATTGCCCTTCTTATCACACTTTTAAAATCCCTTAGAAGAAAAATATGTATTTATCATCTATTGTTCAGCAATGCCTGTGAAAGAAGAGCCTAAACCCTTTGGAAAGTATCATGCTTTGATGCCAGACAAAAAAAAAAAAAAAAAAGAAGATGTTTTAAGTTGGTCATTAGAAGAGCAAAATAACCTTCAGTTGCTGCTGATAAAAGTGGAATTACATGACTCTGCTCCCAGATGATACAGAACAGTCAGGTACTAAGGATATGGTTCTTCTGCAGATGTAACTAAAATTAGGGTTTTTGAGTTAACTTTGGACTGGTAAACCTGATTTTGTACAGTCCCATAGTTCTAGTCAAGTTCTGAAAGTTAAACGTTATGTTCTTCAAATCACAAAAGGATGATTTATTTGACTGTTCAGCTCCATTCTTAAATTTTAATCTGCTTACTTGCTCTCTGCAGGAGAAATGAAAGGTGCAGGGGTTCCTTCTCAATAATAAGGGTAGAGGAGTCTTGTTCCCTCACGCTGCAGGCTGGAGGGGACAGAACTTCCATGTGCAAGGCTGAATAAGTGTTTTGGCTCATTCTTTTTCTGAAGGACTGCCCCCACCCACCTGCTTTCCTTGGTTTAGTTTACTGCCAGGGTTCTTCTGCACCATTTCCTGTCTGTAAAGCTCTTTTTCAGTGAGAGTCCTATTTTTACCTTGCAATGTGGGAAGTGTAATGTTTGACATCTTTGTCAATTGTGCCTGTTGTGTTTGGTGCCTGCAGTACAATTGTGCTGTACCACATGATGACGTGGGGCCTTGCGGTGATGCTCTGCGTGGAGGGCATTGCTCTGCTTTACTACCCTTCTCTCTCCAGGTAAGCAGGCTCTGGAAACAGACTGAAACCATGGCACACTCTGGTCATTTGAGTGTCTTTTGGTCAGCTTTAGAGACAGACATTCAAAAGTTGAGCATTTTGATCTTTGCCAAGGATGTCCCACTGAGTCAGTGATTATGCTCAAAATACCGGCCTGGGCTTCAAGGGACCCTGAAGAAATATGCCAGGCAATACAGGCACTTGGGCATGCTGTGATACAGCTTCTGCTATGAGCCACCCTTCTCCCACTCCTGGTTTTAGCTTTCCTTTCAATTTGAGAAGAATCCACAGATAGTGCATGTTCAAAATCAACTTTATGTCCCATGCAAGCTGGTAGTAAAGGTCTATGAATTACCCTCTTTGCATCTGTTTGCTTCATTCCTTTTTGGTTTTTTTTTTGTTTTTTTTTTTCTTTCTTTTTAAGTTAAAGGTGACATAGATAGAATACCCAGAAAAGTAAACGGTGGGGAAAAATAAATAATCTTTTAATGATTTCTTCTCAGCTGTGAAAATGGCTTGGAACATGCAATCCCACATTACATCACAACCTATGCCCCACTCTTGCTAGTGCTTGTGGCCAACCCAATCCTGTTTAGGAGGACAGTATCAGCAGGTATGTTCCTAATGGCCAGCATCAATCAGTCTCTATTATTTAGCAACATAGTACTGTAGAAAGGCATGGCTTTGTACTCAGTGATGTGTGGCAGCTCCTTGTTAAATTATAAAGATGCAGCAAAGGGTGGGAAGCAGTTGCCTGTTGAAATTAAGACACCATTTTGGTGCAATACGGTTCCAAGAGAGACACAGAGACCACACCGGAGTTGGAGCAAGAAAAGAGAAAGTTTAATTTTTCTTTCAGCTTATATAGATTTCTAGAAAAGAGACCACATTGGAAGATTGAGGTTCAACCTCTTCAATTCCCTGGTCTTAGAAAGTGTTCATCAATTGTCCCTCTTACGGAAAAGAATGTAAACAAGATAAAGAATTCTGAAAAACATTGCTTTGTTTATATGAGAATGTGTAAGAAAATTCTGACTCCAATTTTGAAGGCTGAAAAGCAGGGTGACACCATTTTGATGGGGAATTTGCCCTAGAAACACACTCTGATGATACACAAGCTATTCTCTTATTAACCTCTAATTGCAGGTGGGCAAACGTTTCCATGTTACTTGATTTAAAGCTGTTGAGGCAATGTTCACTGGATGCTTAACTCTACTGTAGTTTTGGTACCAACCTCGACTTTTGGATGTAACTTAATCTGGTTGGTGAGATCTGAGAGTTGATTTAACTTCTTGGCAGCCCTAGAGCAAAAAATGTAATAAAATGTGATCAGAATTTTGTGACTTCTGATTCTGAGGTTATGGAACAAATGGGAATTGTGCACAACTCAGATCAGATCTTGACATTCCAGTTCAATTTATTATCCAGTGCTTGGAAGAAGTGAGACTGAAAAAGAGCCACAGATTCAATGCATTCTTTGCATGTAATATGATAATTTGTAAATATTTACAGTACCTGAATTGATCTACACATTGATTATATAAAAAAGCTGGAGAAAATCAAGTATTTTCAGTTCAGTCTTTATCCCATCCATCCTCTGTCCCTCAGCCATACAGATTTTCAAGAAAGCAGTTGTTCTTTTAAAAAGTTGTTCCCATAAAGGGTTGTTCTTTGTATATTTGTTTTTTACATTTATATAGTCCTTGTGATATCTGAACATCATGTGGCATAAATTTTTTTGCTGACAATCCATTTTCAAGTTTTAGAGGTGTAGCTAATGCTCCATCAATGACACAATGAAAAACAATGCTCATAATAGGATAGAAGATTCTATTTAAACATCACATGATAAGTATATAATTACATCACACATTATATATAGAAGGTACATGCTAACTTTTGTTATAAAATAGAATTATGTTGACCATACTATTTCATACTTTCAGTGGGATTGAGAGAAAAAAATTAATGGGATATCTTTCATTTTAGGAATCCAGCTGTGTGTACTTATTTTCCTTTAGTATTAGGCTATATGTGACATTCCTTGAAAATGGTCCTTCCTGCTTCTGAACAGCTGCTGGAGACAAACCTATCCATTCCTTTGTTCCCTCTTTCAGGTCCCTATCTTCTGGATTTTTGTGCCTAAACTCACAAGATGTGCATATATTAATGAACATAATTGTGTCCTTTTCAGTTGCCTCCTTACTGAAAGGGAGACAAGGGATTTACACAGAGAATGAAAGACGTCTAGGGACAGAGATCCAGATGCGCTTCTTCAAAATTATGCTGGTATTTGTTATTTGGTAAGAGGTGCATTATTTTGTTTCAAAGTGCCTTTTTCCCAGAGGGAGAGAGTCAGGGACAGGAGTAAAAACTGATGGATTGTTTAATTTGTTTGTCTTTATGCTTGGAAGGGAAGGTATCTAAGGAAGAAGCAGTTCTAAACTAGTCCACAAAGGAGCTGAATCATTCCTGTAACATCACAAGGCTGTGAGGAAATGATAAAATATTTAACCAACAGAAACGCAAAAGCAACATGAAACAATAGCAAAAAATTCCCAATAGGTTGGGCATTGACTGAAGCTGTCTGGCTTCCAGCTCTGTGGGCTGATAGATGGCTTTCTGTAATCAACATTTCTCAGAGCCCCTTTGCACCAAACACATCACTGAGGACTACAAAAAATATGCTTCTAAACCTGGCTTCATGGTTCTGACTATGATCATACAGCACAGTCACCTCTGTGCTCTGCAGTTTTCAAGTGTCTGAGAAAAACATGGATATTGACTGGAAAATAAGGAAATGCCAGAAAAGAAAACTGCATATGATAGTGTGTGAAATTTCTTATTATATAATATTTTTAAGAAATATTCTATCTTCCCCCATGAAAATAGTACTTTGGCATAGGAAAGAAAAGAGAGAGGGAGGAGAAGAATGGGACAAGAAGAAATGGTTCTGGAGTAGTGAAACGAGAATGCTCAACTTAGCAGTCTCTACATCCCACTTAACTTCTTTATACACAGGTGTATTAATACATGTTACATTGCTTTAAAAGGCTGAGCAGGGAGAAAGGCTGCCTCTTTTATCTTCTCTTGGCTGCTGTCTGCTGGAGTGCTCTGAAAGGAAATGATTGTCTTTTTGGGGGGAATAACAGTCCCCTTGGCTTGGAAGTGAAGTTTCCAATGTGAAGGGCGGGGTAGCTAGCAGAGGAGGGAGTGAGAGACAGCAGGGAAGGATCCTGCAGCATGGCTTCCTGGAAATTGCTGAAATAATAAGGAGCAGAGATTCAGCCAAGCTCCCAGGGCTGTGGAAAGAAAGAGCCCAAGGCACCACAGAAGTGCATTGCAACCTAAGGGATGGTGACCAGCTTGATTATCTGGGAACAAGCTTGAAAGGAAAGGCCAATTTCCCATGGACATTGTGGGGACATTTGTTTATTTCCGTTCTGTCTCATTCTGGGCTTTCCTAATAAAAAATAAAATCACAGCTCTGGTTTAGGATTTTGCTCTAATAAAACATAAGCTCTGGAGTGCAAAAACTTTCTCAAAGGTTACTGGAGGGAAAGACTGAGGCAGTCTCCTCTCAGAAGCATAGGCAACATAGGATAGAAGAAATGCCTTGGGAGAGGAGAGCAGGAGGTTTTACATTGTGATAAAAATATAATTGTGCAAAGAACAGACATAAAACCCCTTAGAAAGTATGACATGAATGCTGATGGTTTCTTTTCTGAACCTGCAGTACAACTATAAAGAAATGCTTCTCTCACTGTTTAGATGTCATAGGAACTTACAGCCATTTGCTATAATCTCTAGTGTAGAACATACTCAGTTTCTTTCAATGAATGAGGCTTGATTATGCTCATCCTTATTTGAATACAGATTCCTTTATTCAAAATAATTGTTAGCATTTTCAAGGTTTTAAAAGTCATCTTTTGAGTTGCTTTTTGGTGTTTTTAAATGGACATTTGGGAAGTCTTTAATCTAAGCCTGTAATTCTAACTCCAGCTGGAAATCCTGCAGCCTTTTACAACAATATGTGGATGTATTTGGGTTCCTTGTCTGTGAGCACAACTCTGCTAAGACACGAGTGAAAGAAGTCAGCATGCATGATATTCCCATTATGGATCACACTTCCTTCTCATCTCAATTTTATTCTTCAACTTACTGTTCTGCAGCAAATTAAAATTATCAGAGGGTTTTTTTCTTATATTGATTTATATTGTCTAGGCCTGGACAGGTAGGTAGGTGTCTGGTCCTTGATCATGATCTCACAGACCTACTGGTCACTTCAGACTGAGGCTGAACAAGAAATCCAGCCATCTTGGACTTGATCAGCCTAGAGGTCTTTTCTATCCTTAATGATTCTATGATTAAAAAAAAATCTTACTGTCCTCAGAGTGATTTTATTTTCTATAATTTGAAGGTAAAGCATATTTTACATACACATCCATATGTAACTGTCCTTTTCTTCTTTGCGCCTCCTATAGCTGGTCATCCAATATCATAAACGAGACCCTTTTGTTCTATCTCGAAATGCAGCCAGATATCAATGAAATGCCCCTGAAAAACATCAGAAGTGCTGCACTGATCACCTGGATTATAATGGTGAGTCAGCTGTGACATTGCTTAGTCTTGGAAATCACTGTTGTAACACTGGTGGAACAACACCAGTATAGTGGGAGGTTTATGATTTTCAGGGATATAAACACTCTGAAAATCAAGGAAGAAAAGCAGTGTATAAGAGAAAGGAATGCGCAGTCAATGGCAAAAATATCCTAGAGGCCAACTTTTTCTGCCATTTACTGGAGTATGCATTCTCTCTGTGAGAGATCACTACCCATTTTAAGATCCAGAACAGATAACTACAATAATTTCCGGCCTAACCTTGCTAAACTCTGCCATAATGCAAGCTGCAAGATTTAGCTCACAGTTCCTGAAGGTTTCCCAATTCAATGGGCATTTCATGGAAATTCTCTGTTTGCAACTAGGGTGTTTTTTATTATTATAAAGAATGATTGTATCTTATGTCATGACATTTGGATCATTATTTGGGGATGAATAGGTGAAAACCCATTCACACATGGCACCAAAAAATAGCTGTGAGATGCTGGTCTCTTACTGTAGCCCCTTTTCTCCTATTAGAATAGGGATTTTTCAGTTCCTGTAGAACAAGGGATTTTTTAGTGGTAACAGTGCAGGTTCATTTTCCTAGAGAATTTATTCTGGAGTTTTTAAATAGCTGTAAGGCCTGAGCATGATTTGTGTAATTATGCATTTGAGCAGTTTGGTACTGAAGGTTTAAGCAATGCAACTGATGTGATACAACCACCTCCTCCTCTGACAAGAAGTGAACATATTCATGTGACAGGGACCTTGCTCTTGCTCACCCAGAGAGCAAGAGGTCAAGTCTGGGGACTGACCTATGTTCTAAACTAGCTGTAAAGATAATTTCCTTATTTTCCTATGAGAAAAATTGAAGCATTAAAAGCCATTAATTTGCTAAACCTCTCATGGCACTGGGAACAGTGATCACTTGGGATTTTCTTTTTCAGTGCCTCTCCCCATTTTTCCATCCCACTTTGATGGACATTTTCACTGGCTCAAGAATCTAAAGCAATTCCAGACAGCTCAATTCCTGCTATTTTTAAAAGCTTGACTGTCTATGCGAGTGTCTCCTCTCATATATTTGCCTTGGCTTGTAATGAAAAATATATGTGCTTTTGTGAATAAAAAACTCCAGAGCTTGTGGGGATAGTTAAAAACACACCAAGGGATTGACTGGCTAAACTTCATGCTAGAAAATCATTTCATGCTTACTGCTTACTGTTATGGCCTCAGCATTTTGGAGAACATGTCATGATATTTTTCTCTTATTTGTTTGTGTCTGCAATGGCTAAATTTTTATTTGCATGCAAATAGCATATTTTAAAATCAGCAATCATTCAGTGAAAGGAAAGTTTTTAATACATGCAAATAATTTTGCTAGAGTTGAGGATGAAGCCTTCCTTGCTGGTGTAACTCCTGTTGCACTTCTCTTTCCTAGGGGGTTCTTAATCCCATGCAGGGCTTTCTCTTCACATTAGCTTTCTATGGCTGGACAGGATGGAGAGTGGACCTGAAATGGCGAAAAAGAGAAATACCCTGGGAATCTATGTCCTCATCAACAGTGGGGGAAAATACCTATCCTGCACCAGTGAACTACCAAAGCAACATCCATGATTCCAAAAAGATCTCGACAACTGACAGCCAGCAGACTGATGAGGCCATAAGCATGTTGTCTGAAGGTAACACCAGCAGTGATGAGAGATTAACCAGAAGCTCTCCCATCTACCAGGGCTGGTAGTTTTTACGTGCACAGCTGGATTTAACTTCTCTGGATCTAACTTTTCACATTGTCAATACTCACAAAACCACGTCAATGAGTGAATCATTGCGTACTCTGGAATTAGGTTTGTGCTCAATGGCTCGATGTCATTTCCTGTAACTTGTTACACTGTGTGAGAGACAGTGGGAGACAGAGAGATATGGTTTATGTCTTCATTTGCCTTCTAGGAGACATGTAAACAGGTATAAAGGCTTGAACCTTTTTCAGCAAGAGTATATCTCTGCAAAGGTATTTGTTACTTATGATTGATTTTCATTCATTTTGTTTTAATCTCTCTTGTAACCTCCTTATCGTAGAAGAGTCTTTTGTTGAAATAAATGGACTATTCATATGTTGGGTTTTTAAATGTGTTGCCTTGCTTGCTTTGCTCAGCATAAAATTCCTCACCCAGAATTACAGCTCAAGGATTTCTGAGGCACCATCATTTCCAGCCTTTACAGTCTGGTAAAGCATTACTGACAGCAGACTCTGACTTAAGCACAAGTATTTCCTGTTTGTATAGATGCTCACTGACATTGTCTTGTTTTAGCTTATGTATATGAATTTTTGGTGTGGTTTTATCTAGGGAGCTGAAAGACTTTATTTTAAAAAAATTGAGCTCAGCATAGGCTCCAAAAACACTTCATAACAAAGATTCCAGTTCACACCAGGTTCAAGAAAAAATAAAGCTTCAAGCTATTTTATAGTATGGATCAGTCTGATCTTTTTGTGTACTTACCTAACAGGAGTGTGGCTGCTGGGGCAGGTGCATTAAGAAATAACATTTGCATAAAACACTTCCACACTCTGAGTGCTCATCATAAAACAAAACAAGTGGAGTCAATAATCCCTCCTCTGAGGAGTACTCTGTTTTTTACCATCATGTGCTGAATGAAGAGACATTAAATCAATTTTTTTTTATCTTCTCAGACACACCTCTTTTTGGGCAGTGCCCTGGGTACCTACATCCAAACAATTCCCCAGACTGGTTGAAAGTTAAGAAACAATGATGACTGTGTCTATCTTGAGCTTTTGATTTCATATCAAAAGCAGAAGTAATATGATTTGTCTAGTTGTGATGGAAGCTGTTTACAGCACAGTTTGACTGATGGCATGATGGAAGCTCCTTGAGCTAACGTAATTGCCCTCCTCTTCTCCAGCATGTGACCAGGGCTGGGCTTTAAATCCTGCTCACATCCACTTTGGCTGAACTTTCTTGGCTGTTTCCACCTTTCTTTTTCAACACAGTTCAGCTTCAGCTGTTGAAAAAGAAAAAAAACCAAACAAACAAAAAAAAAAATTAAAGACAGCTGAAAGGTTGATGCAAAAATAACATGAACCTTAACTTCCTGGGTTACTCAGGGAAGTCTCAGGAAGTTTAGAAATTTAGGATCAGCAGAAACAATACTGAAAAATATTGACTGGTTAATTAAAATAGGTTCTTGAGCTAATTGTTTGATACAAAGGTGTTAAACAATGATTGGACAACTATTTAGGCAGATCATTACTGGCCAATGTTGGTTTGTAGCAAATCTTTTACATTGTGCCCTTTAGAAATCTTTCTGGCTTTATGGCTTTTTATTGCTGCTCTCCTTGTCAGAACTACTGGCAGATCACCAGACCCTTTCTTTTCATCACAGTCATTTGTTTCCTACCAAAGTATGAAGAGGCAGCTCATGGACTTATGAGCAGATTATACTGAGCCTTTTGAAACAGAGACCATTTTTCAGTGCAGTACTCATCACAACTGGGGTCAAAAGAGCAGGAAAAAGGTGGAGGTGGAATTGTTAGTAAACCTTTTCATATGCTGTGGTGTGGACCAAGCTGCAAAACCTTAAACCAAAATAAACAGTCTCTGGCTTCACTGGAATAATTACATGGCATGAGAGTGCTTGGGAAGAAACAGGCTGTGGCAAGAGGCCCTGTGAGATGATTGAATGACTAATCCTTCCCTCCCTTCACTGCTCCAGGGCATCTCTGTGGGACGGGGGCAGATGGGGTGCCCCAGTCCTGGCCCCCCAAAGCTGTGAGCAGCCACTAAGCAGTGCCAGGTGCACTGGGCCTGGAGCACTCCTGTTGGGGACAGCATTCTGCAAGGGCTGGGCTTTGCTCCTCTCCTTTTCTTGTTCTTTCAAGGCTGTCATCGAGGTGAGTATGGTGTGTCTGTGTATTAATAATCTAGTGGGATGTCATCAGGAAAAATTAGGACTCACCTGAGAGCCTAAGAATGAAAACTGACCTAATTTTGATGTATCTAGAAACTGATATGGGGTATTGCAGAGCACACTGACAGTGGGTTTTGACTTATAAAAGAAGTATGTGTGAGGAGAATCTCCTTAGCTGCTCTTCCTAGCCTCCAGCAGATGTACAGGAGGCATTCCTTCACAGCTTAACATGGATGATAATTGATTTTACTCATGTGTAACCATGATGACACTGGATTTCACCTTACACAAACCTTGTTCTTGCCTCACTATTCAATAAATCAGGCATGCATTGCCTTCTTCAAGGATTGCAGCAAATGTCCCTCCCTTCCCACAAGGAATATATTTTTGAGGTCCATCTCCTGACTGTCTCCACTCCGTGTGCTTGCTTCATGCATGTGAGCGAGCAGCCACAGGCCACCACTCCCAGCTCCATTTTGAGGGAAAAGGTGTCCTCCAAGGGCCAGCAAGGGCAAACTACAGACACCACATCCTGGACAGCACAGCTCTGACACCAACATGACCACTGCCCTC
Source organism: Cettia cetti (assembly GCA_013401135.1). NCBI lineage: Eukaryota > Metazoa > Chordata > Aves > Passeriformes > Sylviidae > Cettia > Cettia cetti. The sequence continues at coordinate 202,321 of VZUI01042472.1, read as the reverse complement.
CTAAATGTGCCACCTACTGCTGAGAGACCCTTGTGCTCATCAGCACGCAGAAGAACATCCTAGCTTCCATTCTGATGATGATTTGTATCTGCTTAGTTGTCATGAGGGCTGCCCTGGTGAAGCGCTTGTCGCTGGCCTGCATGTTTGTTCTTTAAGATGTGTTTCAAACACGGCTTGGGTTAACAAGGGAGAGCTCTTGTCAACACTGAAGTCCATTGGTGCAGTCAGAGTCTGTGACCTTCGTCTTACACGGTGGGAGGGACTCCCACAGTCACACAGCTCTTCCCTCCTGGAGCAGGAGGGCAGCTGCTCCTCTGGAGCAGCAAGGTGTGACTCTGAGGAGAAGTAAACAGAAGTAAAACTGGATCAGATACTGGCTAATAAAATATATGTAGCTAAAGTGTTGTTTCATGAGTACGGAGGTTGTCAGCTACAGCTTGTATTTTGGGGGTATTAGAGCACAGCAAAGCCTTCCTGAATTTATCAAAGGGAAAAAATGTTAATTAAAATAAAAAGGTAGTTGAATCTATGCACTGAAATATAATTAGTGCAGTGGAATCACATAAAGAGGATATCTTTACACACAAGATGGTATTGCCTGTATTAAACACTTTCCTGGCCTCCCAGCCAGCTTATCAAGTCCAACCACACACAGTGAGTTCCCTCTGTATTCACCAGAACTTATTTTTAAGCACTCAAAGATAAAATGAAAACTTCTGGGAGAAGTGCCTTCTCACATCCTGCAATACTTTCTTAAACACTCCTGGTTGTTTTCTGTTGGTGGAAGAGGACATATGGAACTGTATTTGACCTGCCAGCCTCATACATTTAATTACTATTTTATTTGGCCAGATGTTCAGGCTAATTGCAAAGCTGAAATATGAGCACTAATAAAATAATAAACAATGATTTCTTGTATACCACAGCTCTGCATTTATGAAGTGCACCACATGTCTGAATAACAAAATCCTAACTACGTCTCTCATTAAGCCCTTTTTCTGGTAGACCAAATTCATAAAGCTAGAAAGTGAAATGTTGAATGTTATACCCCATCCCCTGGACGAACATATTTGACTTATACTCAAGTCTGTCTCTGTGTATCCATGATAATAAGTTATCTGATCTCAAAAAGTTTTTTAATCTTTTATGTAGTCTCAAGTTTACAGTAATCCCAGAGGAAGATCACTAAACTGTGGTAGTTGACATAAGACAGGTCTTATAACCGTGTCTGGTTATTAATTTTTTAAGGAATAGACATGGCCATGTGTGGACATTGAAACTGGCAGCTGAAGAAGATGCAATCTTACTGAAAGGAAAGTAGGGAACAGAGTCAAGTCCAGGAATACAGGCATGAATCTGTTTTCCTGGTTAATATTCCCTAGGATATGCTGTGAGCTGTATGGAAAGTTGTTTCTCTTGCTCCACCTTTCTAAGCAAACTCTTAATCATTCAGGGCACTAAAGTCCCATGGGGTTTAGTAGGTAAAGTTTTCAAAAGGCTGAGGAAATTCGAGCATACAGCTATAGGGAAACCATTCAGTGATGAAAATGATGAGAAGGTTTTTGCTGCTCCAGAATCTCTTAGTTGCTGGGTTTCACCACATTTTGGGGCAGCAAGAAGCTTTTGAGGCAACAAGAAGCTTTTGAGGCTTTCTGACTCCTCCACAGGGGTCATTTGTGTCCTTGCAAAGCCAGTGCCTGGAGATGAGAAGGCTGGTGGGGTGGTGGCTCACTATTGCCCTGGGCTCTGTCCAGTGACACGTGGTGGTACCAAGGGCACTGTGGGTCTCTTTGTGCCCTGGTGTCACATCGGGATGAAGTTCAGGCAGATTCTGCCCTCAATTCTATGGACAGGAAATTGGGTCTTAAGGGGTGGAGAAGAGTCCTGAGGGATTGAGATATGTTCCTCCCTCTGGAGAGTGGGAGAATGACAAGTCTGTTAATAAAGACAACCTTTGTTGATGAAGCCTTGTTCTATTCTAGTTTTTCAGCAGTTTTTCCATAGCTGAGAGGGACTCAGGGGGTAAATGGAGGCCTCCTGGAAAGTCTTGAGGATATGTAGAACCAAAGACACTGTGGGTGTTACTGTGCTTACTGAAAAAGGCACATTTTAAAGGCATTGGTGTAAAGCAGCGTGGTGGGGTTGGTTTTGTGCAGGGTGAGGAACCAGCTGTGTTGGGTGGGGTGTCCTTGCAGCATCTTCCCCCCTCAGAGAGCACCAAGACTCAGGACAACATGAAAACACTGGCAGCCATTCATTGCAGCTATAGCCACATGAAAGCATCTGCTCCTGGTTTGCTGCTACAGCAGAACTTGAGAGAATTTCCTGGAGGAAAAGAGAAAAAAAAGTGCAACAACACAAACCCCTCCTTAGGCAAAAGCACTCAACTGAGCACCACATTTTATGTGGCAATGAAATGTCCTTCCACCCTGCCTCTGGTCATGTGGCAGCATGTGACAGGGAGCACAGCATTCTTCTCGCCAGCCCTTTCCTCAAGGCACCGGACTCGAATTGCCAAGGATCAGAAGCATTCCCCCAGCCACCCTAAGTGCTCTGGGTAACAACCCAGCTCTGCTAATGCCTCATGTCAGGCAGTCAGCCATCCCCTAGGAATGCAATCACACCCAGAACAATACAGGGGAGCCTAGATAAGGCAGCTTTTTCCTTGGCTCCCAGGGGTTTATAGGCTGAAAGCTGGTGTACCCAGATTCCTTCAATTTAATATCTGATTTTAAAATGAAAAAAATAATGCCTACCTAAGCAAAATACATTTTGCCAAAGACAAGAGACTTTTTTGTAAGTATCTTCAAGTAAGGGAGGCCTTTTACCCTTGTTTGCTGGGCTCTGTCAGTAGTGAGTTCCATGACTTCACTGGAAACGAGGCCAATGTTGAGGAGCTGGAAACCTGTGAAAGGCATGAATGGGTGAGCTGGAGACACAGAGGCAGCCACAAGGCTCCACAAGGGGAATTGTTCCTCTCTTCCAGATGTCCTTATCATCTCACAGGGAATGGGGTGCCTGAGCGGCTGCCTCTCCACTGTGCTCACAGAATTCATTCCTCGGGCCAAAAGAAGGGAGAAATGCAAGCAACACTGGCCCTGGTGGTAGGATACCCCTGGCTCCAGTTTGGCAGTATTTTTACAGGGGAAGCCCAGGGAGCTGCAGCCCGATACTCAGGGCTCCCAGTGGGGCTGTGAAAGATGGTCTGGGTGCTGCCTGCCCCTGGCATCAGGTCCTGTCAGCAGAGCTACCTGAACACCAGCCTGTTAGCCTTGGGTCTGTAAAACCTAAAAAAAAAAAAAAAGTGCTTGCTTGCTTGTTTTTTCATGGCAACATCCTCAGCTATTAGTTTTACTGCTAGGTTTCCAGGAGACAAAAATGTCATGTACCGCCTTCATTTATTTTATGAAGATATCGTACTGTAGATAGTCATTTAATGGATTCACTTTATTCCAGATGAGATTCTAATCCTAACTATGAAATTGAGGGATGACCGCTTCCCTTGCTTCTGCAGACACTTGTGAAAGGAACTGATAAATATTCAGGTACAATTACATAAAAACTCAGATGTCAGCATGCACACACATCACAACACACACATAAGTACTCCCTAGGTTTTACATTTATAGAAACATAGTTTCTGCTGATGGATAAACAGTAAATAAATTTGTTTTGTTTTAGAAATTTTTTTGTTTTCTTCTCCAAATGTTATTGCACTTTATTAAAAACAAGCACCCCAGAAGATGCTTCCTGAAGTGATAAACAAATATTTTGTTTAAGAAAACTTAAATTTTCATATAAATAAAATTTTAACATTCAATCTACTGCTCACAAACATCCTTCAAAAACATCATCAAAAATCCCAGCAACATTTTCTCATAAAACTGCCAGTGCTTCGCCTTCTCTAATTTTTTTTCAGGGCTATTTTCCACTGACAGTTAGGGTGTTTGTTTTGTTTTGTTTTATTTCAACCAACTAAAGCAATGATTTACACAGTACATTATTTATAATCTAAGTCCAAACATGACACCTTCCATTTCAGAAAAAAATCCAGATACACAGCACTTGGTGGGCAATAGCATCTTCCCCAGCCCAAAGCATGAAGAGTACAGCATGGACAAAGGAAGTATCAATGAATTAGGCCAAAATAGTACAGGAAGCAAGATGGTTTTTCATTCTCTCAAATTAATTTCATTTTGGGAGCTGATCAACTTATCATTCCACCAAAGGAGGAATAAGCACCAACACTTTTGTGGTTCAGATGTGGGAAGGAGTGGTTCAAGAGGCAATATGTAATAAAATTAAATTTCTTCTTTTCTGCTAGAGGTGTTGCTGTTCCGTTCCTACTGCAATAAACTTGGCACAAGAAATAGATCAGGCTGCTGTTTTTAAAGTAAGTAGATCAGGCTGGTGTTTATAAAGTAAGTAGATCAGGCTGTTGTTTTTTGGTGGTTGTTTTTAAAGTAAAAGTTGTGTAAGGTTTGGTGATAAAAGCTGTGGGACAAGTTCTCAGCTTAGAGCTGTGTGTGGACTAGTCCCTCTCTCCCCACCTGTTTGTGTCTCTGTCACTGAAGAAACCAAAAACGAGGCAGAAATGTGGTGTTTTGTACAGGCAGGAATGTTGGGTTTTTTACTGGTGAGGGGTCTTCAGTGATGTGTGCAGTTAATGCAGTCTCCAGGGGGCTGGTGGAACTTGTACAGTAACAAGTAGTGCTGGTTTTTCCCATACCAACACCTTCAGTTTCCAAATTTGCATCTGGAGAAATACACCTCAATTTATGGTACAGAGCACTTTAAAAAAATTATTTTGTACCAACACATTTTTTACCACTCTATATAGGAGATCTAGAATTTTATCTTACATACTTACATTACTTGTATGTGGAAAGATTTTTATAGCTCTTACTACAGTCTTCACTGTCTCTGTGCTGAAGCAGACCTAAGTCAGGATGACACTCTAAATGTTGGTGGATTAGAAAGGTTACAGTTTTTAAAATTGTTTTGATATGTATTCTTTGATCAAGTCATGAGATCTAGGCCTTTAATGGGGATATTAAAAAAAGGATGTCTGTGTGATCTGACTGAAGCACAGGCTCTCTGCCTTCGTGCGCAATGAAATGACCATGTCTAATCATTCACCCACCCACCTTCCTGCACAGAGGATGACAAATTTCTCATGATTCTCCCCAAACCAGCCCCTGGGAAAGAAGCTGACAAGCAGCCACTGTCCAGGGCTTCAAGGAAGGAAACACCATGCTGAGGGCTTTTCCCATCAGATCCCTCTCTTGGCAGTCAAGGTTGCCTGTCATGTGAAAAGGGGAGATTTTCTCAAACCCTTAATGTTTGATTACTCTGTCAATGCCCTTGAAGGTCTCAGATTAACATGTTACAGAATAACACTCCTTATTAATGAAGCTGTGACAGGTCAGGGTTCAAGGATTGCTGGGGATAGTGTCTGACTGAAAAAATATATTCAAAGCAACATATAATTCAAAACAACAAGGTGACAAGCTCCAATCCTAACAAAAGGTAACTCGAGAAAATCTTTCCATGCACATGGAACACAGACCTTGCCCAGCAGGCAAGGTCTTCTGTGGGGGAGAAGACAGGTTCACCCCATCAGCTGACCCACTTTACTCCAGACTTCCCTGACTTCTTTCCATTCTTAACTTACTTTATACTATCTCTTTATATTTAGGAGGGGATTGAATGACTTCAGCCACACACCTTACTCACTGAGGGGAGGTCATACCTTGGGCATGAGTATGTCACCATGGTACCTGAGATAACCTTGGGATGGGGACGCGTCAACCAAGGAGAGGGATTTTGCCATGGTTACTCATTCAAGTGCTTCCTTTATCTCCTTTGTTTTTCAGGTGCTATGCAGCTTTTCAGCTAGGAAGTACCATTGAGTTCCCTCATCTGCAAAGGTTTGGACAAATCCTGGCTGTGGTCTCTACTCTGTTCCATCCTCAGTTTAGTCGCCCTTAGATTGTGTTGTGTGGGGGAGGTCAGACATGCTCACCATGCTCCATCCAGGGAGTAGCAGCTGTATTTCCCTGGAACTTCTGCACTGATACCTTTCTACCCTCAGTCATCTTCCCACAGTGCCCTCACTGATAGTACTCTCTGCAGGCACTCGACAACTTTTTCAGTCCAGCTGGCAGGACACCAGGGCTGTAAGGACTGCAGGATGTCTCAAATGCCCTCCTAAGGGTCTGACATTTCTGTCTTTCCCTTGTAACACATTTGTAATACAATTTCCATTGTAGGGATGACACCATGGATTTTCAGAAGCCTAGAGAGGTAATTCTCAGGTTTGGAACTGCAGAATGGCAGAGCAACCAAATCCATTTTTGTCTGTTGTGCACTTGACTGTGATGAATTACTCTAACGAAGGACAAGGATGTCAACTTTGTCCCAGTATTTAATGGGAAAGATAGGAAAGTGATGAGCAGAATCTTTTTTTGATCTCTTGTATTGAAATGATGACTAATGAATTACATGGTGAAGTCAAGGCTTCTTCTTTGAAGGTAAAAGATGTTAGACCTTGCAGCCATAAAAGAGGATATAGCTGCTTTCCTGCAGCTATTAGGTTTTGTATTCTTTTGGTTTTGTGAATATATTCAAAAGGAAACGGGAAAAAACCTATCTCTCTAAGGAAACAAAGATCTTCCTTCCTATTGGGAAAGGAGTCAGCAATGATGATAAATTCCTTGCCAAGTGAGTAATTTCTTCACTTAAAAGACTTCAAAGCTTTAAAAATTACTTTTTGTACCACAGAGCTTCAATATGAAATTGCATGTGCTCTTAATGGTCAGTGCTGATCTCACCCTTGGCCGGAAATGATACACAGAATGACGGCAGGGAAAGGAGTTGTTTTGAGTGAGATGCTGCAATATTACATCTTCCCAGAAGAGCTCTAAAAGTACCCTTAATTGTACTGCACACTGACAGAAAGTGAGAAGCAAGTGTTTAGGACTGCTCAGTGCTTCCAGTTTTAGTTGTCACATAATTTTCAGGCTAAGTAAATATATATAGGATAAATGCAGGAAAACGAAATTGTCTGAAAACATGCCTGAAAATAACATGACTAAAAACAGGACCATCACACAACATTTATTTAAGAAGCAGGTAAAGTGAGAACTTTTATATAGCACCACCCTTGAAGCTCCAGCCCCACCATAGCTGTCCCCTTAGCTCTCATATTTTTTTATTTTGAGAAGCTGTTACGAAGACATTAATGCTGTACTAATGTCAAAACATGAACTGACACAAGTGTCATGAAAGTGCATTGCATTCTCTTTTTTTGAATATATGTGTTGAGGTGCTCATCATCAGCACACCAGCTTTTCTAGCCCCTCTGTCTTTCCAACTGTTATATATTAATCCTAACTTAATGCTCTGGGTCCTTAAACACCTCAGAACTAGATGATGTGACACACAGGACTGTGTTTGTTCTGAGCACTAATTCCTTTTGAAGGCTTTGGGCAATCAGCCTTAGCTCAGGTCAATGGTTCAGCCTCTTACATGCTCACAGAGCAAGAACCCCATTTCATGCTGAATCCCCCCAAGTGCCATGGAAACCATTTTGTGGAATAAAACCCAACCAAAATCTACACAACATTCAGCCTGTTAATGCTAAGCAATCCCCTCCCCTTGCATCCTTTCAGGTCAGTGCCTTGAGCTCTAAGCAGAAAAAGGAGCCCATAGGAGCTCCTGACAGAGGGGATGACAATGAGAACTTCACATGAGTGAATATTCTGAAGTTCTTAAATAACTTCCAGCTGCTCAAACAAGGTTGAATTTTAGCCTGGCTGGATTAAAGAAAAATTAACAATTTACCTTGATCAGAACTAGAGTCCAATTTATTTTATATGGAGAAACTTCCTTTTCAGGAAACTTTATTGAAGGAAATTTTAAAAAGTACTTCAACCCAATCTTACTCAAGTTGGTTCCTTACCAGCTGTGTAAATTTCCAATAAATACAGCATGGGAGGAAATAAAATCAAACAGTATATATTGTGACGTGAGCAGCCATAAAGGTGACCTGATTCAAAGGGAAAAAGAACTTCAACAGGAGAAATCTGCCAAAATTCTGGGAGAGAAATTGCCAGCCAGCCTGGGAGCTGTGAGCCTGGGGACCAGAAGCATTCTTGAGAAGCACAGCCAGCATCTCTGAAATGCAGCTGGGTACCAGAGACATCCTGAGATACCCTCAGAAAGTACAAGTCCAAGGAACTGTAATAGTTACATCATCTGAAAAACTGAAAAATAGGCTGGAAAAAGGGGATAACATCCTGAAAAAGATGTATTGGTAAGTTCAACTGCAAGAACACGACAAGTCCCAAAATAGAACTGAAATCATAATCTGTTGGGTGTCCCAGGTGAAAACCAGAAATTAACTGCATCCATTGGCTACTGCAAGTGGTGGTGTCCTGAACCCTCTTAGGCCTGTATGACAGAGAAATGATTTTCTGTCTAAATCAGCTTCTCTCTGTCTTCCTGCACTGCACATCCTTGCCCCTTTCCTACACAGGCCTGCAAGACCTTGGCCCATTGTTGGGGAAGCCTGGCTGACCCCAAACTCTATGACATGGATTGTATCTGAAGCCTGTTGTTCTACTGTTCCCTCACTCAGCCCAAGCCTGGGGCTGGCCTGTTTCACCCTCCCATCTCTGGGATGGCTGGGCCCCTACTCAGAGCTACAGCTTGGTGTCTCTTCTGTACATCCGTGAAGCCATTCTAAGTGTATCTGCTGTTGTATTACTGCCAGGTTTGCCCCAGTAGAAATAACTCAGTTGCAACCTGTAATTTATATATATACACTTAATTGCTAGTGCTATTGGGTGCTACTGTGTTTGATTGTTGCTATAAATTTATTGCTGCTGTATCATTGTTGCTACACCAATGCTGCAGATACTACTCTGTAATAGCTCCATGTATATACATACATACATATATATATATATATATATACACACACATATTTGCTTTCTTTATTATAGGTGTACTTGCTGACTGTGTGGTGTTTGTGGTAATCTGTAATAAAGTAAAGAAATTAGAGGCAAAAGCATCCATGCCCTGTATATCCTACAAACCCATGGTTTCAAGGTCTTTAAACACCCACAGACAGCAACACCACATCACAACTTAAGTTGTGACACCACATCACAATTTTAGTCACTCAACCCCAGCTCTTACATGCAGGATGCAAAACAGCCAGAAAAGAATAAGGAACAACACGCACAGAATTCTCTAATATCAAAATATAGCAATTTATTCAAGACACTGAATATGATCTGTTGATTCTCTCCTTAAAACAAATGAGCTACAATACACAAGGTGAATTTGAAGAAAGTGTGGGTGGGGGAGAAACAAAATAAGGGTTGATGTTGTTTCAACAGAACCTGGGAAATGCTTAAATGAGAACCAAGTCTGGCTGCAAGTCTGACACAGACAATAAAAACTGCAGAAGCCAGAATTCAGAATTTCAGTGAGTGGCTGAAAGAACATTTCTGCAATTGACAAAGAACCACATCTTTTAAAAAGGCAGTAAGAGGAAAAAACAAAAGAGGAAAAATTAAAAGGGGAAAAAGAAAAAGAAACCCAAAAACAAAGCAGACCCTTACATTTGACAAAGTGCACTTCACTTGGCTCTAAAATTAGCTATTTTTTTCTTTTTTTTTAAAAACAAATTAAAAGGAAATTTCTAAGATGTAGCATGGGGTTAATGTGTGTATAACCCTGTAAGTTGGGCCCTTTATTGCCCCATAAGGGACCCAGTGTTTTCTACATAAAAGATTCAGTATCCTTCTAACCCACAGAGTATAGTGGTTTTTCAGAAACTGGTTTATTTTCACTTCCAGGCCAGTTCCAGACAGCCAGCAATAATAAAAATCCAGCAAGCCTCTGGATGGTTTCACAATCCTGTTTGGTCACTTAGGCTTTTCCATTTTCTCCTCTGTTACAAAGAACTATAAACAAAATTCTAGGAAGAAATCTTATGAAGTCCCCTGGGCTGTTGCTTCATGCAGGTCTGTTGCAGGGGAGTCACAGAGGGGCTGTGCCAGCCAGGGAATGCACCACTGCTGGAGGAGAGGGAGAGCTCCCAGGAGCTGAGTGCTGCAGGTCTAGGCTGAGACATCCACCTTGAACTACAGCCTGGGAAAAAAGCCTCTCTCTCCCCACGGTTCATGCCCTGAAGAAACCACGTCTTTAACCTTTGCAACTACACCTCCTGCCTTCTTAACAGTTTTCTTTTCAGCTGAAAACTATCTACTACAGCATCTTCCAGGAGTTTACAGTCTTTAGGATTTTGTGGAAAGTAAGAAAAATGAATTTTCTTAGCTCTTCATATACATTGCTTTTAACTCTGATGGTCCATATAGAAAACTTTCTGGAGCAGCAACCTCTCTCACACATGAGCTTTGCAATCCAACTGATATTCAAATTTTGTTTCTCTTGGCTTCTCACCTCCATGTAGGAAAGGAAAGTGGTGTTCTGACAAATTAAAAAAATAGAAAAAAAGGAACAGGCATCACGGACACTGCCCTGTTATCTACAGTAGCTATCCTGGGAACAACTTTGAATCACGGGCTGTGGAGCCAGCCAGTCATGCAGCATTGAGCAAATTAATCTCTTCAAATCCTGAGGTCTGGCCTATTCAGGTGTCACTCAAGGGACAGAGGCAAGGCCAGAGCCCCATCAGTGCTGCCCTCCCACAGACTGGCAACTTCTGCTTGTTATCCTCAGAAATGCCACCAAAAAGCAGCATAGGAATTTAACCGTTTACATGCCGTGACTGCAATCAAATCATTGTCCAAACCGTGTTTCATAAAACCACATTATGCCTTTGTATTCAAGTTCAAGATTCTTTTAGCAAGTCCTTTTTTAAAAAAAGTAGTGACTTGAAATTAGCAGGTACATGTTGTTATTAGAAAAGAGTGCAAAACTACCACATGGTGATCTACAGCCATGCTCTTGGTGCAAGAAACTAAAACCAACACATTTAAAGCATTTAACACCAAAAATAATCCTTGATACTGCCTGGCATCCAATTATTTGAGATAAATTACAAACAAGCCTAACTATCACTAGTAACCAAAATCCCACATAACTCAGGACTAACACTTGTAGCAGTTACTTCTTTCCATTCTTTTCTCCTTTGCAAAGGTGTATCTTTAAAAAATGCAGCTGAAGCTGGCAGTGGCTAGTTCCACTAGAAGGACTTAGATCCTCCTACAGATGCAAGCATACAAAGAAGAAAACTCCAGGGAAAAGACGGTGCTCAGACTCCACGATGATGCCCTGGAGCTCAGCAGGTCTCACACCACCAGTTCAGCCCAAGGGTTCTGGATTTGCTCAGATCAAATCATACCTTCAGCAGCTGTGGTCAAACCACGGGGAAGATGCAGTGTTACAGCGACTTTGGGCAGGAAGGCTCTACATCTGTTAGGAGATTGTGGCCTGTTTACTCCCTCCTACAGATCCTACCCCAGGCTGTGGAGAGGACACCTGCGTGACTCAGCCAGTTGTGAGGATCTGTAAGTTGTGTCTGACACCACCCCAAGGCTGCCTTATAGTTTACTGCACTTTCACTAAACTCTGCCTATGTGTCCTTCTTTGCATTTGTCATTTCCTCAATTAAAGTAATGCAGTCTTCAGCTGGCATCTGTGCAGGTGTCATGGCTGCAGTAAGGAAATCCTGCCCAAAGTGGATGGGTGGTGCTTTGGAACTCTCCATCATCATTCTGATCATTTCCCCCTCCCAGTTTTACAGTGGTTTACATGTTGAGATAAAACTTACATATGACATCATCACCTAATGAATTCATTGTCTTCTGAGCACCACCATGAGGACACCCTCGAGGCTAAACCTGTCTGGCCAGAGAGTGAGCCTCCAAGTGCAGACCCAGAGCTTTCCCTGCAGGATGCAGCACACACATGGTGACAGCAGCACCACCACTGCAATAGCAGAGCCTTCTTGGTGTCTGTGGTCTATGGATGTGCAGGAGCTTGGCAAGAGTCCGTTCTTCAACAGTGACGGGTGCAGTCAATATATTTCAGTTCACCTGGCCTCATTAAGACAGTGGTAAAACCCCACTGACTGACTGGAGTAATGAATAGTGGAACACAGCACTGCTCAGCAAGGCCACAGGCAGCCAAACCCATTCTGTCAAAATCTGAACTAGAGGAAAGAAGGATATCTAGAGGAAAGAAGATACACAAGCATTTTCTTCTGGTTACTGAAAACAAACAAAAATATAGACTAGAGAAAATGAAGGCTATATTTATATTCTCGGGCTTCTGAATTTCTTTGAATAAGTTTACATCATCAAACAGCCATTAAAAACTGGAAAAAGACTGAGTAAATGGCTGGCTGCTGGAAAAGGACTTTAGTAAAGGACTGGTATTCCTTGGTTCAAACACCATTTTTTCTTACAGCACTTTCTGAGAGAGGAGAGAAAAAGGATACTGTGCCTTTCATGTTCCCTGGACTCTATGTCATTCTTTTTGCTTGAATTACACAACTGGTTTACATTTTGTGGCCATTTTAGGCTTTTAAAACTGTTTAACATAAAAAATATTTTTTTTCCAAAAATACACTGGGTTCTTTCTGTTAAAAGTCATCTTACTCCTGTAAAAATCTTCCCCAGCACTGCATTTCTTATATAAAGCACTTATTACACAATTTGCTGAAAGTGCCCTTGAGACGCTAAGATCTGAAGCATGGAGGATTTTCTTTTCTTTTAAATGGAGAGAAAGAAAGGAAAAGGAAGATATAGAAGAGAGGAGAAGCAGTCTGTCAAAAATTTTCATTGTCATGTCCACCTGGCTGCATCTACTATGGGCATACAGGGAGAAGAAAAAAAAAAAAAAAGGGGCAAAAAGAAAGAGGAGAAAAAAAACGAAGGAAAAGTTGGGAGTGGAAGGGAGAAATAAAAGGAAAACAAAGTTTCATCCTAAGCCTGGGATCCTCCAGGATGTAATATTCCAGCTGATAGAAAAACCACTGAACAAAAAAAGTAGTCTAGAAAATAGAAAGTGTTGTGATTACAAAGTTGAGCATTTCATCAGTACAAACTGGTCTTTGAACGTCCTTTGGGAGAGCAACTGTAGTGTCCAAATTGAAAGGAAAAAATACAACACCGCATGGAGGAGGATTTTTTTTCCCTTTTGGTTTATCACAGCATTTTTCTTTTTTTTTTCTTTTTTTTTTTCCTTTTTATTAATTTTTTTGGCACAGCTTTTTTTTTTTTTTCCCCAGCCATCAGAGCAAGTTCTCAGATGCAAACCAAACAGTGCAATGCCTAGCTGGTGGCTTCATGCTTCCAAGGCTGAATGTTCCAGGTGGAAACCATTCCCTCCCCCTCTGAAGTGACTGCCTTTTGACTCCTTGATGAAGGTTACGGACAAAATACAAGTCACCTGTGGCCAGGGAGAGTCGGTTTCATGGTACACTCTAACTTTGTTCAAGTTTGTACAGTTCTGGAGCTGTTAAGAATAGTTTTGAAGAGTGCTTCTCCCCACACATTCACTGCTGGTCCATTTGAAATTTCTTCTAAAACATTTCACTTTTACTTCCGCAGATCTAGAACACAAACCTAGAGAGAAGACCCCGTGTTAAGAACCATTGTGAAGGTGACGTGGAAATCCCATTCATGCACCCTGTACACAGGTGGACCAGCCAGCTGGATGTTACACTCCCCAGCTTCAAATCAGCCTCTCTCATTACTGGTTTACAAGCACACAAGGACCAAACTGACATGGCAGAAAGCCCAAGTGAAACCCACACACTTAACATTTAGCTGGGCTTTCACTGGTTTACAAACGTTGTAGTGGCACACGCCATAAGATTATGGGGTCTATTCAGTTTCCTAAATGTCCACTTCCACTTCTGAAATATATCCATAACAGATGAAGGCTTGGCAGGCATGACAGTGGACATGTGCCCATTTGGAGCAGGTGTTGGGAGCCAGGCATGGCACTGTCTGAGATAGCACAACTAAACTCAAACAACTGAATCATGTCATAGGTGTTCCTTTTGTTAAAATCAGTTGAAAAACACTGCTCCAAAGTAGTTATGCCAGCCAGCCATGTGTGTCCTGCACAAGCTGATCATACTACAATTGAATTTTTTAGAAGTGACATTAGCAGCAAAAAGTAGTAAGGAATAATCAGTATCTCCATGGCAATATTTCTCCTTTACCACATGACAAAATCTTTGGGTATCATGCTGAAAACTTCCTGCTTTAGTTACTCCTATTCAAGGGAATAGGAATATTCTTCTGTGGAATCAAACTATGAAAGCTCCAGGATAACTGTTTGTTACAGAGTTGATCTGCTCTTCATTAAAACTGACAGACAATGATAGAAACAACATTACTGTTGTTCTTGTCAAATATGTATTTAAAAGTAATTCTTGCCTTCAGCAGTATTTGCCTATTCCACAAGCATTCTTCATTTCTGACAGGAACACCACCTCCTAGAATTCAAAACCTTCCAAGGAGCATTTTTAATACACTACACAGAGCTACTTATTTGTGTCTTGAGCTGCCTCTGCCTTCGGCTCTGTCCCCAGGAGGCAAATACAGCATCCTGTTTTTTGCTGATGCTCCCCAGAAAAAAAATCTCCCCCCAACCTTTGCAATGTTTGATGATCCTTACCGATCCGTCTGATGCGCTTGCTCCCACTTTGTCTCCTCTAGCATTCCAGCAGACTTCAAAGATGCCCCCGGTGCCTCTGTAGCTATGTACTAGAGTTCCACTCTACAAAGCAAAACAGCATGCAGACATTGGATACAGAAGTTCCACTTCTTTTTCTCTGTCATATGGCACTACGTTAAAAGGGGGAGCTATTCAGATCATCCAGCTATGGCCAACTCCATTTTGTGATGAAAATTGGTTAGGAAACAGTCAGGAAATTGGTCTTTGTAATGAAGAGCAACAGACTCCTCCAGAAACAGCAGGACTCTTAAGACATCTGTTTTTGTCAGCTCTGTAACAGGAAAGCCTGGGGAGCTAGGTTGATGTGTTCTTCTCTAATGTTTGTTGCTAATTCAGGTTGTGAGGCACCAGTATCCAGAATTACATCTGTGGAACTATGATGTCCCACTTTTCTCCAGAATATCGTCAGTACCCTGCCTGTACATCTTTGTATCTATATTTCTTCTTCACAAAACCTAAGCCAGGAGCTTCAGATTCACAGCTGAACTCAGTTTGTAATTAAATAAAAAGTATCCCGTATTTCTGATCTACACCTTTGCTTCACAAAGCTGATGACCCAAAACAAGCTACCTATTTTCATGCATGCTATTTGTTTTAGCATACAAAGCAGACTGAGCAGAACTGTTCTGGGCAGTTACCTCACTGCACCTGAGTGATTCAAGTGCCATGGATTTGGGCCAGCCAATACAATCAGGTAGGCCATGTGTGACCCACGTACACACATTCTTCATTTAAGCTTTTGCTATTAATGTGTCATCTAAACCAGATGTGCTTCACATGAGGCAAAACAGTACCTGAGTATTCCATATATGGACACATTTGTCAAAGGACCCACTGGCTAGATATTTTCCATCAGGACTAAAAGCTACACTGTAGACAGGCTCTTGATGCTTTGTTAAGGTATGGATGCAGACTCCTCGGTCAACGTCCCACAGCCGAACCGTGGAATCGAACGAAGCACTGCAAGAAGCATTCAAACACAAGAATGTAATAACTTGGGTGTTCATCAATTTGCACTGTGATACTGTAAATGTTGTAAGAGAATACCACAGCTTTTTTTTTTCCCTTGGCTAAGCAAAACAAGTTTCAGACACAAAAGCTAAAATGTGCCACAGTCTGTGTTTTTTATCTTAAGAACTCCAGCTATAAAACTGAATTCTTGTATGAAGACCCTTGGGTCCTATCAAGGTGTGCTCTACGTAGCCCTAAGAAGGCCAAGCTCCCCACTTTTGAGATGTTACCTCCTGTCATTCAGGAAGGTCAAATCAATATTAATAGGATAAATGGGTCCAGAGAGATCTTACTCCTAATGGATTTACCCTGTTTATTGAATTAGCATTTCATAATTCTCTACAACTGTGGTTCTTTTCACTTTGTTTCAGAGATGCTTTTTGCTGCATTCTATTTAAATCCCAAACTGTGGGCTTGGAGAAAGGCAAAGGAAATAATATGCATGAAAAATAACAATAAAAGAATGACTCCTAGAAAGTGAAGTTTTTCCATGCCCACTCCCAGACTAAGGAGTAAACTAAACCATTTTCAATACAACTTCTCCCTACAGTGCACACTCCATGAGCTGATCTGATAAACCCACAGTACTACCATCAACTGGCACTCTACAAGTAAATGTATTTCCTAAGCTTGAAGAATTTTGCATAGATTTTCAAGTGGAACTTCAAAGACTATCCAAGGTTTTCTCTATTAGCTAAGAAGGCTACCAAAATTTTCTCTAACCACCCAGATGAGTTGCATGACCCCAGTTAGAAACCATTCCAGCTGCCAGAATCTTGAGAGCACCCACCTCAAGATTTTCACTCCTAACACCTTTTCACACTGATGCTGGATGTAAAAGTGCAATGCCAAATTTACAACCATTTTATCAAGGCAGCTGAAAAGTTAAATACCACATGACTCAACTTTCTTTCTTTGTTCCCTTTCTTTTTTCAAATAAGAATCCTTTCCCTTTGTATCCATCCCCCTGAGTTACATACACAGATACTTTTTAGTGGAATTGCCTGCAGGAAGACTGATGGCAAAGTGACAGCAGGGTTACATGTCAGAAAGATGATCCTTCTTCTCAGCAGGCAAGAAAAAGAGGTGTATTTTTTACCTTGCTAACATGATGTTGGAGTTTGGGTTGCTGGTGCCTGGTCCTGTAGGGCTCCATTTGATAGTGTAAATCTCTTTGCTGTGAGCCTGAAGATCATGTACACAGGTATCTTGCTTCATACTCCATATCTGAGTCAAAGAAATAATGAAGGGGGAAAATGGCAACATTATTAATATCTTCTCAGCTGAATTATTTCAATTCTATGTTATTTGTACCATTTTTTTATTTGAGATCTCCACTCACCTGAATACACGTAAGTAGAATTTATTGATGCAGCAATTTGGCACATACATTAAAATAACTCCAGTAGGGGAGGGAGTTACACATTTAGTAGTATTTATTCAATACTAGGACTAAAGAATTACTGTACTTCCAAGAGCCTGTAACTATTTTTACACAGAAGTTTATCTATTTGAAGAAATTTAACCCGAGTTTTATTTACACATTGCAACAGCAGTCATTTTAAAGAGCGAGAAGAAAGTTGCAGCAACTGCTTAGAACACAGCAATTTTCTCTTATGCTAGTAAAATTTTCCTTTTCCTCCTGAAATCCATTGTCTCCCTCATGTTTTTAACAGTACAGAAGATGGAAGACAGTCAGCTGCTTCTGCAATGTTACATAGCCAAATATTTCAGTGTAAGATGAAGAATATGCTTAACAGAGATGATAGGTAACTTAGTACCTCTTTTCTTCAGCTAACTGAGAAAGTAAGATGAAGGAATTCACAGCAGGGAAAATAACTCAAATTTAGTCAGCCAGTTTCAGAGAGATACCAAAACTGTAGTAATGATTTAACTCAGTTGTTGTAAGTCAGCACCACGAGAATGATGTGCTCTTATGCTGAATTCCCATCAGTGTACCTGAGACTGCTTTTGGAAATGCCACACAAAGCTCGGCCACGTTCTACGGTGACAGGCAGCATGTTCCAAGAAATTACAGGAAAAGCTTGTGAATTCCAAAAATAGAGAAGAAAAAAATTGGAGAGGACTGATTTACAATGGAAAAGGAAGATGAATAATTGCCTTAATTTGCAGCATTTGCCATCTCCATCACTGAAGGTTTTTTTATAAACAGGTGAGGCCAGGGATAGCAAACCACTAGCTCTTGTACCAAATTCAGTGATCAGGAATTCGAACTGGTAACAACAACATTGAACCATGGCGGCTTTTAAAACACACTGGGCACCAAAAATATGTGCTACTACTGGGTCAGGATGTTTAAGTAGAGCAAGAACAGTTATGCAATACTGCTTTGTGGCAGCATGACAGGCAAGGTGCTCCCTTTTGTCCCTGTTTTCTGTAAATTTCCAGCTCTGTTACTAGCCTGCAATAACACACCTGGAATCCAGAATGATGAAAACCTCAGTGGGGATGTGGCAAAGACAGAGCAGAAGTCAGTCTACCTATGAAGAGGAAATATTCATAACGCTGACAATCTCTTAGCTTTCATCTGCAAATTCTGCTGCTGTCTTAGTTTCATGCTAGAAATGTCCCAAGCTTCAGCTGTACTAATCAGCAGTGCAAAGACCTGAGTCTTACTTAGCACAACCATACTGCAAGGAAACTATTACTGACTGGTACAATTCTATCCACAAAACCTTCCTGGGATATTTGCTTTCTTCAAGGAACCAGCATACACCAACAGTCCAGCAGGAGGGCTTTGCTATAACAACATGCAGCTCCACCTACACAGACAGCCTTCATTTGATGTGGCTGGAAAAATGAGAAAATGTCTTGGGCTGCTGATGTTTTATATTATCTATACTTGAACTACGACTTTTTTGTGACAATGGCACATCAGTCACATAACATTTATTTGGATAGGAAGCCTCAATTTTCCCAGTGTTTGCTTCCCTGTCTTCAATCTTTCAGGTTTGCTTCAAGAAATATCAGACAAAATGGAAACTACTGTTCATGCACAATTTGAAGTGATATAGTACTATCATTCTGGAGAAGACTGAAAAAGAGAAATAATTTTTTGTCCTTACTTTTTGAACAACAGGAATGGAAATTGTTTTACCTTTAATGTCATGTCATCGGAGCAAGATGCTAGTAGCATACCAGATGGGTCCCATTTGATTGCATTCACCTCATTCTGAAATCAAGAGTGATTTTATTAAGCAAATATTCCAGTTACTGCATCATACCAGGCACTCAGCAGAGGGCACTCAAGGTTTATGCATGGAACAAGTTCACAAGTTTCACAAATTACAGTACAAATGATTTGTGCTTTTAGGGGTGAACAAAAGCAGTTCTGCCCCCCCAACGTGCTATTTTAGTGGCATTTTGGAGTAGAACCATCCTGCGCTTGTGAACAATACTCATAAACAATCTTCTGCTGTGTGTCCTGGCACAAAGTTGCTTTTATCCTTTGTCATATCCTAGGATTTAAACAAACCCAGACAGATCAATGATACAGCATTAGATTCTTTTTAAAACTGGGGCATTTCTTTCATTAATGTTCTGTAGACTTGGTGATACAACCTTTCAACAGAAAATACTGATACTGGCGGGGTGTGAAGTTTTGTGGACTTGATAATTCTTCATATTGTAGCTCTACAACAATGCTGGTCTCTCTAAAGAGATGTTTATGTATAACTGAATTCTATGATGGAATATTTAACAGTTTAGGATGCTTTCTCTATAAGTCTTTCTAGCACTTTGTAATTAACTAAGCCTAGTGTACACCCTTGGTAATGAGTAAGTTTACCATGCTCTCCCATAGCTTATAGGTAGAGAAAAAAAATATATATAAAAAGGGAAAGACTGTTTTCTTAAAAATATATCCAGGGTCTCAGTGAAAACAATCCTGGAAAATATTTTTACATATTTCAGGAATAATTAAAAGCAAGTATAGATACATTTGAAGTGAAAATTTGGATCATGTACAGAACGGTGCATTTCATATAATCAAAAAAGGCACCAGTCTATTGTTAGAAATGTACAACCTGTCATGAAACATCAGTTTAACCACAGACTAAGAAAAAGGTCTCCACATGCATAGTTCTGAAAGCTGACATCTAAATTATGGGTCAGTAAATGATTGCAGTTTTTATCATAAATGAAACCTAGAAAAAGTAACCTTTGACAATCATTGAATACCACCAAGAAAAGAGTGGGGAAATACATCTTTAATATATCTTATTAGATTAAATTGATTCTAAAACTGAACAATGGCTGGAGGTAAACGGTTCTCTCCTTATTCATAGTTCTCATTTAGTAAAGGAAATGAAGCCAGCAGAAAACAGAATCTTATTGATGAATGTGCCTTTAGTCTGCAGCTCATGCTACACAGAAATGCCCTCATTGTTAAAGCTGGAGCTGTGTCCTCCTATGGTCATTTAGAACATTTTATCCCTTCTCAGAGGCAGTGAATCACTCACTCCCAAGGAAAATGCTTTTAGGGAAACAAGGGGGTGTAACACCTTTGCTGCCAGAACATACCCTGCAAACACATCATCCACCATCATTGTTGCTGTAGCTTAATCACAAACATTTTGGACTTCTTAAACTTACTGTGTGTCCTTGAAAGGTTTTAACGGGACGATCACAGCCAAGTCTGCACACATGGATGCACATGTCAGTACTGCAGGAGGCAAAAGTAGTGTTGTTCTGCCAGTCTACATCCAGAGCAGGAGCTGTGAATACAAACAACAGAAGGAATATCAGGGATCACGACAAAGAAACAGATACCTCAAATCATTTTCCTCCCATCACCTATTTGGATGAAACGACTACAGGCTAGTTCTTGTTCTGTCACCTGCTGCCAGTTATAGAGCCCTATAGGGACTGTCTGAAGGACACAAATTATTTTTTTTATTCCAATGGATAATCTGGATACTTGGCACAGCATCTACTTATAAGAATCTTTCGGGTTAAATTACATAAGGGGGCACAAAACACTACCTCCACCCTCTCTACTCCCAGCTATGCATGTCATGGGTTATGTCTAGCATTCATCCCTCTGTAACTTAGTTCAGTGAAGAAACTGAAAGAAAACTAACCCAGAAAAACAGTGGATAATTTCATCTGGGTTAGACAAGCATGTTCCTGTGAATGCCAGACACAACAGGAAGGTGGAGAAGCAGGTGGCTGTGTCCCTTTGCACTAGAACTTTATGCAACCTTTGATACAAACTGATTCTGTGCAGGCACGTGGATTAATAATACTAAAATTCAGTTTAATTTGCTTGGGGACTAGTTTTAGGCAGGTACATTGATCAGCCTCATCGGAAATGAGAGGAAGAGTTTCTGCATTAACTAGCACTGAACTAACAAAACTGTGAACTAACAGAGAGCACGTGAGTATGTAAGTAGTGCCCATGTGCAACACACACACAAACATACACAGAGTGCAAAATGAATGGGAAAAAATCCTCAAACAACTCTTCCAGCATGTGACTGCCGAGTGCAAGCAGGAGCAGGAGGGAGCGCCTGACAAACAGCTTGCTTGTGTTTCTGTGACTGCTGCTTGGGCTTTTTCCCTCAGGATAGAGTTTAGCTGCCCTCCAGAGGATAACACAAGACTTGCTAAAATATAGAAATCTTCATTCTCAGCACACTCTTGTGAGAGACAATTGTGCTAGAATGAGACCAGCATATAGAAAACAAAGTTGAATCTCTTCCTGGCAAAGATAACAATGCAAATTTATCATTAAAACGAAGCCAAGAAATTCCTTACTTAAATGTGTTTAGAAATAAATACTTTGGTAATACAGAGGTGAAAAGATATCTGTTCTGACAAGCCTGTTACATTTAAATATGTTTTTCCTATTTTAATTTTTATTAACTGCAAAACAAAATAGATCCATATCTAATACCTTCTGAATCATCAGGTAGCTCTCTAAATGAGAACGAAGGGCTGACATTGTTTCATACACAGGGGTTTTTTCAGTATTAATGAAAAAGCTCAATAATTCTGTATGACAGGTAAAGAATTACTACCTTGCCAAAATATAACGTAAATTAATGTGAGGAAGGCAGACTACTTCTGAATTTTCCAATGAACATGAATGAGGATAAGGAAACAATAAAAGATCTTTCTTTAACTGCTTGTTTGTCTTCCTTTTTGTGCTACAAGCTTTGTATTTCAAAGCAAACAAAAAATATCATCATTAATAGAATATGCCTTCAGGGCTAATATCTAGTATGATATGTATGAGTCAAAAACTAATTTTCAGAGAGCTCTTGGCACCTAAAGCTATGGATTTACACTGCAGCGTAATTTGAATCATAAAGTGATGATAATTAATACTGATTCATTTATTGGTGTACTCAATCATATGTTTATTGGATAAGAAACTGCATAAAAAGATTTGAAAAAATCAACCAAACATGGTTCTTGATGCAAATAATCAAATTGCCAAAGTATTTCCAAAACCACAGGATACAAGCCAATTGCATAAAAACAATTAGAATATCATAGTATATCATAATAAAAGCAGCAACAAATTCTTAAAAAATGCTGCTAAAATAAAAACGAAAAACAAAAGAGTTAGAATAACTATCCAGTAATTTAGGCTTGTTCAGAACAAATTTAAGTGTGATTCAGAGCACTTAAATCACAGAATCATAGAATGGGTTAGGTTGGAAGGGACCCTACAGAACACCTGGCTCCAGGCACCCTGCCATGGACAGGGACACCTTTTACTAGACCAAATTACTCAGAGCTCCATCCAACCTGGGCTTCTCTGGTCCTCACCACCTCAGTGCCTCACCTCCCTCACAGTACAGAATTTTTTCCTGATATCTAATCTAAACCTTCTGTCTTTCAGTTTGAATTGATTCAACCCTTGTCCTATCACTACACAACTACATGGTTAAAACTGGGTCATACAAATCTCTCTTTTGGTCTCAATTTAACAACTTGCTCCTGCAAGCATAGACATCAACCTGTACCTATCAGTAGATGTCAAAATCGAATTATTTAGCTCCTTTTTAAAGAAATAAGTTTTGTGAATATGTATTTTGATGAAATGCCCTATGATGATTCATAGTTTTTAAAAAAATAATGAAACCCTAGAAGCTACTTAACTGTATAGTTACATATTTTGACCAAAAAACCTTAAAAATTACATGGGACAAGGAGGCCTTCAACACCCAGACAAAGGACTTTTTCTTATGTATTTTAAGATGACAGTTTTGCCCATGTGGTGTAAACTAAACCAGTTTTTGTAAAGAAGCAGAGAGTAAAAAGCCTTATGTTATTCCCAGGCCAACTACCTCCAGACTTCAAAGAAGTATGTGTTAAAGGAAGTGTACCCTGTCTAGACTAGACTTTTAATTGTTAAAATTCCACCTTTAATCCTAGTGTAGACAAAGTTTTCAGATTCCAGATATGGAAAGGAATTTGCTGTTAGTTTGTCCTGGTGATGTAAAGAGGACTAGGTGAGGTCTTTGTGGCTTTAGACTTGTGAGAACAAAGTGAGTAGAGAGTCTGGCTGATTTTAAGAAGGTTTTGTAGGATATATGCTTTCTCCTATCAAAAATTTTCTTAACAGCGTTTTCTTAATAAGTGCTTTACTTCCCTATGAAAACCTATATGAAACAGTGAAAAAAAAATATTAGCTTCTCCACATCTACACTTCAGTTGTGTCTCATGTTCCAAAGACAAAACAGCATATGCTGTAAGACTTTAAAAAAAAAATCTTTTAATGCACATGGATATATTGTACTGGTAGATATAGTTGAGTTTTCAACTGCTAAAAAGGGGATGGGGTGATTTGTCCTTGATGCACATCACTGCTAAGACAGCTTACATGTCAGTGAACATGATTTTGAAGGGGCAACCAAGTTCTGAATCCACAACTATTCAAATTACTAGTTAGGGATTAGAGGATTAAGAGCCTCATTAACTAAATCACTCTATATGCACAGTTTGCTGTTATGGAACAATTATGGTAGATAATGCCACGGTGAGGAAATTTGTGAGCAGACACCAACTCCTCTAAAGTGACAACTGCTTGAAAAAATGAGACAAGTGACAAAAAAGCAGAGTATGGATTTGCTGTGTCCATGGACATACTTTTTGTCTACTGTTGAATAACCATTTAGATTGCTACTGCATATTAATCACATCAGTGTAAATGTGAGAATAAGAACAGTATGACTTGAAAAGCAAGTGCAAATGAATGTTTTAGAATTGGTATTAAAAAATGTTTTTAAACACCATTAAGAGCCTTGTTCTTAAAAAGCCTGTATTTAAAAATGGATTAGTTACAGTGAACTAGGAAGATGAACACCTCTAGCATCAGAATCCAGGATGTTCTCATAGTTTTAAACTCAGTTTTACTATAGCCCATAAAATTCTTCACTATAACAATGTGAAGCCACTTCAGATCATGAATTCGGCCATCATCTTACAAGTCTGGTCTCAGGTGAATTTCAGATTCTGTCAATGACCGTTATTCAAGATTATTTAACATTATTTAACAGGATGTCTCCTGTCTTCTTGAAACAGATCTACAAGTAACCATGCAAGTAGTGTTTTGGTACAGCAAGGTTTTGAAATCAAGGCTGGCAATTGATTTCCAATAATCAGAGAAAGTAACTATCTAAGACCTTCAAGTTAAAATGAAAAGCTAAGAAATTCTGAGGATCTTTGTGAGTGCAGTGGTGAATGCAAGGTGCATGAGAGATCTGCCTGCTTCAGCCTCAAATCAACTTCATTGAAACAGGAGCAGAGAGAATGGAAAAGATCCCAGACACCTCCACTGAAAGTTCTCTTCATGAATCACCACCTGCTACAATTCAAGCACATAGATAACAACAGGACTGCTCAGTTAGGTAGACACAGCTGGTGTACAAACCCTCTCCTAAAATCAGTTTGACTTTCAAAGCTGATTCTCACAGAACTGTGTTTCTGAAATGACAATAAACCCACAAGCCATGACATTCAGGATAGCTAAAGCACAAAAAAACTTGATTGAAACTTTTCTCTGGCAGATATGGATAAAGTACTTTGACAGAATTAAAACTGCATTTCATTTTCCTAACAAGAGTTATGCAAAAAGTACCTGAATGGAAAGGAAATTGCTGTTTAGCTTCTCCCGTGTGAGCATCCCAAATTATTGTTGTCTGCATCCAAAGAAAGGGTGGAAAACAATATTAGTTACTGTTCAGCTCAGAGAAAAAAAACCAAAAAGCATCCTCACTAAGTAGCAATTATAAATGATGAACTGATAAAATTATTGACTACAGAGAGTCTTGCATGCTAAATAGTGGGAAAATCAGAAATCAATTCTAGGTATTACAGGATAATAACCTAAGTGTAGATAGAGAAGCATCATGCCTACAGAAGAAGCAATGTAACTATGAAGAATGGGCATACTCTCTTTGAATAGTGCTAGAAGACAACACTATACATTTTTAATAAGCATATTGAAAAAATGTTTCAGTTATGATCTTTAAAGAATACTTTTTCCCTTTTCAAAAGATGCAAGTTGAATTCTACTCTGAAATGATGCTGAATCTCATTTGTAACAATTAAACCAACAAGTGAAACATTTTTCTTTCAGCAGAGTACACAATAATTCTTGCCTCTGAGTGGGACAGACTCAAGTGTAATTGGCTTACTACAGGTTTAATCCATACTCACAGCACATGGGAGCATCTCCCCTGTAGAGCTCAATACCACCTTCTGAGTGAATTGTCAATTTACTGGAAGTATATACTTCCAGAAAATAAATTAAAGATGCATCATCTTGCTGATAATGGACCACTAAAGAAATGCTGCTTTTATTGCGAATGTAAGTTTGCCAGAGTAATGGAATTACCATTGAGAGACCAGTGTAGGTGAATATAAGCCAGTATTAAAGGGAATAAGACTAAGTTTCCATTTTCACAAGGATATGAAAATATAGGGATTCACTGAACTTACAAATGTACAAGCCTCAGCTGGATTCCCTCTGCCAGCTGCTGGAGAGAAGCAGTGCTTCTCTCACTGGAACACAGGCCATGCAGCCTATCCCTGGGAAGTGCCATTTTTCTTTCTGAATTTTATAAAGGAAGCCAAGGATGACACATGCATCCAATTTTCAGACACTGAAAGTTAGGCAAGATGAATGCTGTATACTTTCCAGTTTAAGTTTTAATGGATCATCAGTCATCTGTTGATTTTAATCTCTAATGTGTACTCAGCTCTAACTACTATGTTGTGCTTGATTTTCAGTTCAGAACGATATTTTTTGCATATTTCCAGAGGAAGCCATATTTATTCAAATAAAAGTGTTTCAACAATTAGGTGAGCTAAAAGGTGTGGTATCTTTAAGATCTTCCTGTAAATAATTAGCTGATAAAACTACAAATATATCTACTGGAAGCTGTTCTTTCCTTAACAGAGACACATTTAAGATGCAGTTTTACACTTTTATAAAAAAAAAATTAAGTATTTTCCATGAAAATATTATACCTTTATGCAGCCTTAAAAATGTAATCAACTAATGCACTAAAATACATTAAAGAAATGTAAGGTCTCCAGGATGTCTGGAGAAGAAGAAAATAATCTTAAGGAATTTAGCAGCACAAGCTTACTCATCAGCACACTTATATGTTAGAATAATGTATGTTTAAAACTCACTTTATCAACACCAGCACTTAAAATATAATTCCCCTTTTTGTTCCATTTCAGGGCAAATATTGGACCTTTATGTTGACCTAAGGTGCTTGCAAGGTTACCTGGAATAAAGAACAGGTTATTATTATAATTTCTTTACAAATTAGTCAAATTACAGCTCATTGCTGTTTGATGCTTAAGAACAATATATGTTTGACTTACCATCTTCTGTCCATATTCTTGCAAAACCATCATATGAGCCTGTAGCCAATAGTGTTCCATCACTCTGTTGGAATATATATAAATGGCAAAGGTGGATACAAGATAAAATCTGTTTCAACCAACCTTTTTCTTTCTTTTTTAAGGCTAATTGTGATTTATGGGAATTCTGAGTCCACTCATTGAGACAGATTAGGCTATGATTTGAACTAAAGGTTATTACTTCAGACACCACAGAGGAAATAAAATCCTCTAACATACAGTGAAATACTGGGCTATACCACCAGATATGAGCCACTTAATCAAAAAGATCAGAAAAAGAAAAGAAGATCTAAAAGTTCAATGGGCTTCTTCCAGTTAACAAACAGATGCTACTTCTTAGCCATTAAGGACCTTTAAAACACCAACAGATGACCTAAACACAGACTAAATCCCAGTTCACTGAAACTCAGGCACTTCTACTTGAAAGAAGGCCCTAAGCCACATACACTCAGGGTCAACACTTCAAATGTTATCTACCATCAAGGAATTGCTTCTACTTGTCTGAACACAGACTCCCACGTGTGCTCAAGGGCACAGTGCCATGCTGGACAGCCTGAGAAAAGTCATGGGTCCCAATTAGGAGGAAAAAAGCCCATGAATCTAAGCAGCAAGTTACACATATTCTGGAAGGAACCCTTCACATAAGGATATGTCCTGTGCAGCCAGTGTTGCTGGTGTGATTGGGCCAGAATTAAAACAGAACCTGACTCTGCCATCTGGTGTGATGGACACTGTTGAAGCAGGGTATTTAGTCTTTCAACATGTCAGAACCTGGTTTAAGTGTGAGATTCATCCCATTTATCTCCAGACATGCAGAAGTTGGGAGTCAGTTTAGGAGTGCCATCTAATCTCCCTCCATAACTAACAGCATCATGTAACTACAACTCTGAAGTGTAATTCATGAACTCATTTGCTTTAGACTATGCCCAACCCAATATGAAGGCATATATCTGTTTCTGCTGACTTAAGGTGAATCTAGAGGACCAGCTGAGATGGTTAAACCTACAGGAGATGAATCCTACCCATGATAAAATCAAAGGGCAGGATCTGAAAATGACCTCCAGAAATAACCTTTCTTATAACCTTTATGTGACATAAGTCACATAAATCAGAGAACTAATTCAATACCACCAGTGTGAATATTTCACAGGGAAATATGATTAATATTGTGGTTCTAAATAAATAATAAAGGCAGATGGTATTTCTAGCTTGATGAATAGAAAATTAGGAAAAAGCATGAAATAATCCTTTAAAACATATGCCTGCTCCAATCCTCCAAAAACATTGACTCAGAGCAGTTGTAGATTTAACTTAAATATAAAATAATGTAGGGGGAAAAATATCACAACCTAAGTAAAGCTGTGATGTACACTTCTCTGGACCAGTGATGAGAAGAAAGGTGATAAAGGGCAAAAAGAGAAAAAGAAAAGTTCAGGAACTTAGATGTATAGTTTATCCAAATTTGTTGGTGGTAATTCAAATTCTTTGGGAAACTCTCAATTGGAAGCACTTGAAGTATTTGAATTAGGAACATTTCCCAACATTAAGTATTAGCACAATGCAATTGAAGTACCAATGAATTCTGGAAGGTAAGGAACTACTATAGGAAATACTAGAGGATTCTCTATGCTTTGGACAAATTTTCTCCTAACTGTTCTCCACTCATTGCATGTTTTCCTCTTTCAATTTCTCTTTTCTTACGCCTCGATTCATTTTTTTTCACAACTGTTTCTCTTCACTCTAATATCCACAGGAAACAGGTAATGAACATAAGCTTGAGTTTTATTTGCTTCCTTGAGCTAACTCTACTTTCTGTACTATTCACCAACTTCTTCCATTGTGGAAATATAAAATACACAGGGGAAAGGTGACTTGTGCAGTGGCCTTATCTTTTACTTTGTGAAGCACCTAGCTCACCTGAAGGGCAATACTGCAGTCAAGATTAATCGAAACTTGGTCTCTGGCCAGCAACTGAGACTGCACATAACTGCTGAAAATCCTTTCTGGTATTTAATTAATCTGTTTTCCTATGAAAACAAGACTAATGTGATCACTCTGTCTATACTAATATCAGCAAAACAGACAGAATGAAAATTATCTCAAAGTAATTAAGGTTCCTGTAGGGTTTTGTAAGTTTCATGTCTTGTTTTTTGGCAAAAACAAGACATGAAGCAGCCTTAGAGCCTTAGAGCTGCCCAAAGACAGTGCCCAGACATTGGGGATTCTCAACAACGTCTGTCCTCTTTGCTCATTTCAGTATTCTCTGTGCAGGAGCACATTATCTAAGATAGGAGGTTTTGCAGGATGAAAGTAAAAAATGGAATAGGCAGGACAGTTTCATCCAGTAGGTGGATAAGTAAGGATAGATGCTCCTATCAAGACAAAGAAAATAATGTGAACACATTTTGCTGTGCACAGCATAATTTAAATGAGAGGATCTGGAGAGTTCAAGCTTCATTGTTGCTTTTATCTCCTTACATGCCAAAATAAAATAACTATGAGATGCAAATATATTATTAATGAGTGTTCAGTATTACACAGATTGCTTGTTTAATCTTTGTTCTTAAAACTAGCTAAGTTTATTTTTACCCATGCTCCTAAAATAGAGATATAAATATATCATTGTTAAGCTTGAAGATGGCAACTGTCCTGGAAAATTACAGCATGTAGGAGAAAGTTCAGCCTATTATGAGTACTTGAAACAAGAGGTCAGTAGGTTAGGACAGAGCTTCTGGCCACCTCAGATATGAAAGATACAGAGCAGCAACTGTAATTGCCTTGGAATTAAATTTAGACAGTTAAAACCCATGCACAGTCTCAGAAGTCAGCTTACATTCCAGTCCAATGAAGTCACATCCTTATTGCTAGGGACATCATGTCCTCCTTCTCTTATGCAGTGCCTCAAGACTAGTTGAGTGGAACCGCTGTTGCTGTTTTCGTTGAGATTCCATATCCTGGCCGTTGAGTCTCCGGATCTATAAAGCAATTATGCAAATAAGTTGAAATCTCCTCATGTTGACCCAGCAAACAGTGTAAAAGCCTGTATGTCTGTTTTCATTGAGACAACATTGCAGCCTTGCAGGAGACCAGAGGAATAAGAGTTGCTGGCCTGTACTGTAACGGGAGTGTCTGACTGCATTGGGGCTGCTGGGAACGTTCTGGCTCTGTGTAAAACACAGGTGTGAGACTTTGGTGCTGAAATTAGCAGAAGCTCACCTAGGGGAGGGCCCTATTCTACTGAAATGTTCCAAATTTTGCAAGTAGAAGTTGCTTTGAACCTCCTGAGAATTTAGTTGTTTCTCCTGTGCACTGCCCAGTGTAGATAAACCACCTTTCCCTAAACCTGCTGAATGGATCAGGGTATTTAAGAAGTAATTTTTTCTTTTCAACTCTTTCTGTACTCTTAAAAAGGACACACACACTTGCTGTCTACATTTTGCACTACATACCTAAAGGTGGCATCACCACAACTGAGATAGTCTGGAGCAACTTACAGTAATTGTCTGGAGTTTGGCTGCTTACATCATGTTGTCTGAAAAAGTGGCAAAATAAGTACTGACATAATAGAACAAGACAAAGGCAGCATCAGGATTTTTATCTATTTTATAGACCAATCATTTTCTACAGAGGTGTTATTCGTGCAGGCTGAATTTTGAGGGGGAAGAGTTTATCATTATCTACCTGTAAATAATAAAATTTTTTTTGACTTTGTATAAATTTTTATTCTACTGAAAAACATCTCTGAGGTTCAGTGATCAATTTGCCATGGAGTGGAAGACAGTATCATTTAAAAGTTTACCAGGATTTTTTTTCTCATTCCCCTGCCTCCATTTTTTAAAACAACAACAACAACAAACAAAACCAAGCACCCTGGATTGTTTCGTCCAGAAAGCAATTTTCATCTCCATGCAGTAAGTAGAAACTTGGAGCAGAGTTAGCATCTCTCATACTTGCAAGAATTCATACAGTCTAGATGAAATTTCATTGTTGATGTATCTGATGTGTTAGCTTTTCCTTTTTCTTGAACTAATGACAAAAAACTTTCTTTCCTATTTACTATCAATAAGAAAAAGTCTTTCTTCAAAGTCTAAAAACCTGAGATCCATTTTTGCTTTGATAAGCCATGTTTTACTGAAAAAGAAATCCATCACATGAGAATACTAATTTTTCTTTTGGTCTAGTAGTAAAGCATTTAAATTATTGATACTAAGAATACCAGGCAAATTTTCAACACCTGACATGTCTTCAAATGCAAATATTGACCAAGAAATTATCAAACTCCATTGATCTCTGTGTATTATTTTACCAATAATTTAGCCTAATTTTACAGAAGCAGTTCAACTGTAAAAGCAAACTCCTCTCTGCCTGTATCAGTAGCTCTGAGCTCTTCTGGGTGATGGTATGCCTGGGGAATGTGCCCCTTTTCCTGTGAACCTTTCGTGCCAAGCTGAGATGTGATGGTTGGCCAGGGTTTTGAATCCATTACTCCTGTACAGCCACTATTTAATTTTCAAGACATATCTTTCTCATTAGTGATTAAGAAATAATTCAGATCAGGGTAATTTTTGCCACCACACAGCTGTGACTGTAATATACACCCTTATTTCTTCAGAGGTCTGGAAAACTGACAATTTTGCATATGTTGGTTAGAAAATTAACAAAGTTAATCACGAGGCTCAGAAGTTAAGGAGCATTTTTAACTGTGATAATGAACAATGATGAGAACATAAGTCTTTAAAGGACTGCTTCATTGGTTAACATGCTAAGTAGGAAATTCTTCAGAGCTGGCTTCTCTCCTATTAAAGACTCCAGGACCGTCCTGCCTTCATTGTAATAATTCAGTTTGTTATTGGACCCTGTGAATAAAGTACTCAGTCACTTGGCTATCAAATACAATATCCTATTTGCTAGTTCTAAAGGGGTTATGTTTTGTTTTTCAACAGTTTTATTTAGTTGGTTTTCTGGCAAGGCCTGGGCAATCTTATTTTCCAGTATTTTAATTTTGTTTTTCCCTTTTCTTCTTCCTAAGGCTACATAAGCTATTATGTGTCCCTGCAGAGAGGCTTTATAAGCCTACCAGTGTGCAGCAAGGGTATTTGTGTGTCTTCCCTTTTGTTGCTGGGGGAAAAAAAAAAGAGTCCAGAGAATGCTCTGGAAAGTATTCTGATTTCTGTTGAATGATTCAGTGAACCCTGCCTTATTAGAGGAGCACAGTTCAAGCACAATTCAGAAAGATATTTAATCTCCTTAGCCTACAGAAGCATTTCTATCTACATGATAAAGCAGCTCATTCCAACATGCAAGTCATGAACACTTGAGTAATAAATAGGTATACTCCTCTGCACTGTGGTAGAGTACTGCCAAATTTTAGGAAGGCTAGTTCTGAAAGGATTTTATTTCATGCTTTCCTGCCCCAGCATGTTCATGAATCTTGGTGGACAAATGTTTGTGGAATTAATTTTGTGACATATAAAATCACCATTCTGTAACTGGGAGGACAGAGGTTGGAAGTGCTGCAGCTGGGTAAAGAATATTGCAAGATGGTTGTTGAACCTTGATATTTCTAATCTTCAGCTGCAAGTCTTAAAATCCCTGTTATTTTGAGATACAATACTGCTAATGTGTATTTACTACTTCTGACTCCAACAGGTTAGAGTTTTTAAGAGCTATTATTAAGAGCTAGTATTTTAAGAGCTATTATTAAAAGTATTATGGGAAGGAAATGCCTCTTTCTTTTTTTTTTTTTTTACACCTAACATTTCCTTAATAAAGCAGATCTCAAACTAAGTGCTTACTCTTTCTAGGCAGTCAGTAGCAGGAAGTGCCTCACAGGTGTCCTGATGAAGATCTCTGCCCCACTGATTCAACACTATTCTCTGCTACAGGTTCTTCAAGTGGACCCCCCCGAATAGCTGACCACTTTGCATTAATTGATTTGATGCACTGAGGAAAGCAGTCCAAATAGTGCCCTGCTAACAAATAAGCACTTAGAGTTAGCAGAATTAATATCTGGCACTGACATAGAGGGGTGGTGTCTGAAATCAACACCCTCAGCCTGGTAAGTCAAAACGATTACTCTGAAAGGATAATTTACAAACCACTGATATGAGAAGTACAGTAACCTGAAGTACTATATAAAATGCAGAAACAATGACAACAGATGGCCTAGAAGCATCTTTTCTGGCTTCTGAGAGACACAGCCAGAACTGAAAGATCTTGGACAGCAGCTTTTATGGGTAATTACTTTGCTGACTAGGGAGAGCAAAAGGTGCACAGGGTTGTTTGGAAGAGACAAGTCACAGCCTCTCTGTGTGAGAGAGGCAGGCATAGATCAGCTGATAAGCAAAGAAACCTACTGTTGGTTTTGGGACTGAGGCCAGGCCCCTTTGCTTCACGGCTATTTGAATTACTTGAAAGGCGTGGCTGGATGTCACAGAACAGAACACACTCTTGGAAGCAGCAGTGGAACACGATGACAGAAACAACGTAAGTTCAACTGGAGAAAGTTTTGGAGTTCAAGGCTCTAACAGCCTTGACATTCACAGTCCATCCACTTCCACACTGGGAAATTCAAGCATGTTCAGACACTGTGTCACCGGACCACGATGACCTGTGCAAGCAAACTGACAGGTTATTCCCTGGCCAGATTTTGGCTTGTTTTAATTAGCACTCTTGCTTGGGGCTCTGATGTCCTCTCTGAATTAACTCCTGGGCACGGCTTGGTGGTTACAATGTCCAGAGATGATTCCCAATGTGCAGTTTGTCTGGCAGCCAGGGCAGTTTGCTAGCACAGACACCAGCCGTTCTGTGCCAGCTGGCCTCAGTGCCTCGGAATATTCCCAGGCACAGTTAATTTACTAATGTGGATGCAGCTGTAATGGATTTCTGCACTACACAGGGAGCACAGCCATCTGCAACAATTTGAATGTGTCATGAAATTAAAACTTAGATATTAAAAGATAACTAGTGGAAGATACCAGTCTTTGCCTTTATGGCTGGGAATGGCCAGATCTTGAGATTTAACCAAGCACCTCTTTTTTTGATATTTTTTCACCTGTCCAAAACACTCTATGCAATTATTTGTTTTGGAATGTTGACTTCCTTCATAAAATGTAGTTAATCATCTCTTATATGGCTGCATGCACACATTTCACTCTATTATTATAATGTTTCTGTTCATAACACCTAAACATTCTTCTCATAGGGATCTTGTGACAGTCACACCTTTGGTAGCCTTTACTGGTATTTCTAGTCTCCTCCATCCTCAGCTTTAAGGGTTATGTACATGGTGGAGGGGGGAGAGCAGCTGCAGAGTATATTCTTGTAGCTATTTGATCAGAGAAATTCTTGTCTCTGTTATATTTTGAAATAGCTGTTTGCAAAGCCTGGAGAGTATATATTACTGTGCTAGTCTTCACGCACTTTTGAAAAACAGCAACTGAGTAGATGTGACATTAAATATCAAAATTCCTTTCTCTCAGTGGGACAGTCACTAAATCTGGAAACCAATGCTCTAGTTTTTCTACATTTCTTTTAAAATGCAAATTAAAAAAAATCTTCAAAAATCTTTATGATTTTAAAAAATCTTAAATTTCTTTTAAGCTTGCTTCAGATTAGGTTCTGAACCCGCATTATTCTTTTAGTTGAGGATTACATCAGGTTGCTGTCTAAACTGCTGCTGCTAGTTGTTAGAAAAATCTTATTGCCCGTGTAACAAGGCTTGAGGAAAATACTTTGTCATTAACTGAGATTCAATTAGTTGCTTTATAAGCAAAACAAATATGTTATTATTTCTTCTAATAGCTTGGTTTTGAAATGTATTTTTTAAGATGGGTACAATCAAGCAGATGGAAAACCTGAAGAAAAGTATCAACTGAGCAGCACAACATGGCTGTTGTAGAATCTAAGAATTTGATGCTCATGCATCAGAATAACTGCAGCCTTCTTTTTTGAATCATTACTTTGTAAAGGGCAAACAGAACTGCAGCATACTGTGGATCTCAAGGAATTTCTCTACCTTGTTTAACTGGTGCTGTTAGATGGAGTTTACCTGTAGATAAAAGCTTGCACTGTTATTATTGCAGACATCTCAAAGGCTTCTTTGTGCAGTGGCATAATCACTCACTCAGCTCTCTTCCTTCAGTTTCACTTTCTTCTGTGCATTGTCTGCCATTTCAGTCACTAAGTTTTGCTGGGCACTGGCTGCTGCATTACCCAATTCCAGCTGCATCCCTACCTTGTTTCTTAGAAGCAGGGTAAAACCTGACCAAGATGCACATGGATCTGAATTATTTTCATTGTCATTGCACTGCTATTAGTCTGTCTAAAGCACATGACTGTACTCTGTAACCATGTGTGTACTTATGTGCCTCCATGGTCACTAGCAAAGCTCATTACCAAAGACCTATTACACTGAAGGGTAAAGCTTAATTGAAATGCTAGTGAGAGGGTATTCCTCTGGCTCAGATATCTGACTAATAGTTCTGATCATCATCGTCCAGGTTTACCTGAAGCTCAGGCCTACCTGTAAGACATCACAATCCAGGGATCCATCTACCAATGCTCAGCACCCTGAGGCAAAGTAAACACACACTACAACACATACTCTGGATTAATAAATGCTCCACCATTTAAATTATGCACACTAGGACTGTGCACCATGGATCTAGATGCACAAGCAGTCCACTGTGGCAAGCACTGACTTGCTAAAATTTGATAAATGAAGATACTTAATACTACAAATGCTAAAAGTACTATTAGACCTGGACATTCCAGAAACAAAGAATACTCAGCAGGATTCTGGTTTCCAAAATCCTAGTTTGTTGTCTGAAATTATTTTTTTGAAATTTCTGTCTTCACTCTCTTGGACATCTCTGCTGTTCATCCAACATAGAATTTATTTTTTCTTTCCTATTTATACTGTAATTCCTTCTTTTCATTTACTGAGCGAATAAAGGTAAGAAGACTATTCTGATAATCTTGTAAAAAAGCTAGAAATAAAATAAAGACTCTCCTCCTCCTTTTGAGGAAAGTATTTTAATACTGCTAAGTAACTGTCGATGATTTACCTCCTCAAACGTTAATCAGCTTTACTCCATGTACCCAGTTAGACTTCCTAAATTTAGTCTTCATGTTAAGGTTTCACTTTAAGCATAAACACAGATTCCATGAGTGCCTGCATACAGCTCTTGGGGTATGTTTACAATCGTGATTTTGTTTGGATCAAAAGTGCTTTTGTAAATCAGTCTCCTGATTGTCCACTCAGGATGCTGTGGTGGTCATTGCAGAGCAGTCCTGCAGAGGATAAACTGGGCCCCCTTCCAGTGACACTAAACCACACCATTCCCTTAAACCACTACTTACTGTTCAGCTCACTGAACAAATTTAGATCCAGTCTGAAGCACCCCCATCTTCCTACTTTTGAAAAATCCTGGTGAATGCCAATGACTTCCTGAGACCCCAGCGCGGATCAATAACTAAGAACAGTAGATTACACTAACTTCAAAAATTCTGAGAATTATCCAGAATTATTAAAACAATATTTCTAAAGATTTGTGTATATTTAGAGCCACAGAATTTACACCTTAAATGTAGAAATTCTTCATATTTGGCATCACCTTGTAATTACTTAGCTGTTATACAGGTTTGGTACTGCTGAAAAAAACCACTGCTGCAGGCTGATAAAACAGCCCAGAGAATACTCATTCACATCCCAAATAGGCTTGCAAGTTCCTGCATCTCTAAATATTCTCTAATTGCAGCAGCTGGTTTCAGTCACTGCCTTACCCAGATGCTAGCAGGTCACTGACAGGGTTCCAGGCACAGATGAACACTTCTGATTCATGGCCCCGAAGGACTGTTGCTTTGTTAGGAGGAATTTCAACATCCCCGTCAATTTCCATTGGCTTTGAATGATTATCTGTAAGGAGACATATCAGAATAAATAGTTTACAAGATGCAGTTAGGTCTGTTTTAAAAACACGCTAGCTATCTGAGGCCTAAAGCTTACAGCAGCATATACACCACAATTAACACCCTCTGCTGTGTCACTGACAATATTACTCTATTTGCTTCTCTCTGGCCATTCCTCAAAATGTAGAGCTTTCCAAAACATTTTCTATAAATCTACACAGATTTTCATCCCCCAAATACTCAGCCTTTAGTATAGTGTAGTTTTTCTTTTGAAGCTGTCCTCAATAAAAATGAGTTACAGATTTATTAAAATAATTAAAAAAAATAACGTAAAGCATATCTATTTTCTTAACAGTCTCCTGTAAGTAATATCTGTGCTACTCACAGACAAAAAACATATGGAGTAGGGGCTTCATTCCTGGAGCACACCAGGGAAATGGTGAGTGATCACCCTCTCAAGGATATTGTAATAAACACACAGGTACCAAATGAGTCATAGATATACTTAACTTGCATGCTGTAACTCTGTGGTTATTTAGACTGCACTCTAAGTATCTTCGTTTTTATAAAGTTCATTTATTGCCTTAACCAAAAAAAAGTGAATTTAAAATGATGAATTTCTCTTAGTAACAACAATTCATTCCAACTTGCATCATGAACCACGTTTTTACTCCAGACTTCCTCTGCTCCTGTATAAATCTTCCTCATTAAGCTCTAGCTACACTTCCTGGCAGCATTACAAGATTATTATCCTCTGCAAACAAGACACCATCCAAGGACAGGTGACACACTGAAACAGCAGACAGCAGATGCTACACACACAAGTGTGGCCCATTTTGCAGAAAGCACATCCAAGAGCGGGAAGCTGACAGTCTCCTGTTACCTAACCAATGCCTTGGCCAGCTGATCTGCTCTGACTGATCAAATTCAGGTTCTCTTTCTGGGTTAAGTCTTTCAGTTAGTCATTCTATAATCACATATGGAGATCCATAGGTTTGCTGGCAGAATAATTATGCTCCCTTATTGCTGCATGTTTATGGCATTTAAAATCAGCCATCTGTCCTGATACTCCAGCTCTGCTAAGCTATTGCCCATCAACGGGTGAAACAGACTGTGACACTGCACAAGTGCCATCAGGAGGAGGATCTCCTGATTTCTACCCTTACCTGGGCTTTCACACACCTGGTTTGGCTCTGCCTAACTTATGCTGAGTCACACAAATAGCACTTCCCATTTCATACTTCGTTAGCACCCTACAGCTATGTCTGTGCCACATCTACGCCACAGATGGAATGGAATCTGAGTTACATTGAATCAAGTATTAAAATCAGGAAACAATTAACAGTAGTTTCACAGCTTAGTTCTAATTAAAAGTAATTATCTTTTTGACTACATTTATTACCTATGGACTTGCTGCATAAACACTGGAAATGCCCATTTGTAAAATCTATACCTATGCTGAATCCCGACGTTAACCATTCTCCTTGATAATTCCCAATGTGTACGACTAAACTGAATACTGTTGAGACGTATCAATACTCAAGATTTAGCCTGACACCAGCAGCTAGCATCTTTGATATTCCAAGCAGTCAGGCACTGAAGAACTACTAAAACCCAGCAGAAGATACAAGCCTGGAACTCACAATCCTCTATTGCTCAGCTCAGCACAGATTCACCATGCTTAACGCCTATTTTCATGAGAAAAATAGCAGCATGACAATGGTTATGCATTCATCTGTGTCCTGTTCACAGTGTGAGCTGGAAGCTGGGGGTAAATCATGAAGATACTTCAAGCACTTTAATTTGAAAAATTTAAATGAGATGCTATGCTTATGACATAAGATCCTACTGTTACCTGCCTGGCTCTAAAGGCAGGGCTGCTTTCTACTCTCGATTAAAACCAAATGACAGCTGGGAAGCAGCATTACTCCATGGTCCCAGAGTCAAGAGGTGCTATCAGAGAGCAAAGGCATCTGATACTCAGGAATATTTTTCATTTGTATGTGGCCAGATGGAAGAACCTGGACACACATTGAATGTTATTAACTGCTGTGAAAAACTCCCCACAAATAGTCATGCTGTGAAAAAGAAATCTTGATTAGTTGCTTCCTGCATTAGTACATGCAAGACCAACTAGCCTCCGGGAACAACGAAATACCTGCAAAAT
Organism: Cettia cetti; assembly: GCA_013401135.1. NCBI lineage: Eukaryota > Metazoa > Chordata > Aves > Passeriformes > Sylviidae > Cettia > Cettia cetti. The sequence continues at coordinate 163,590 of VZUI01042472.1, read as the reverse complement.
TATTTTGTATTGTATCTTCCAGCAATGATTTTTACAGTACAGCTTTGGTGGTTTAGGAGAAAAGAGAGGGAAGGATGAGAAACCTTTCATAAATAAGTTGCAAATGTTCACATTTTATGTGTTTTCTTCCTATTTGCATCAGTAGTCAGGAACATTCATATCCCAGAGTATTGCTGTTCAGCACAAAACTTAAAACGCCCCACTGAACAGACAGGACAGTTCATGCTTCTGTGATACTGCCTCAGGCTCTTATCAGATTCATATAGACACTTGCAATATATGACTGATACAACTATGATAGCAACCAAAAAAACCCTGCAGAAACCCCTGAGCACAAACCAGCGCCCTCATAAGAGCGACAAGTTCCTTATGCAGCACGAGCTCTTGGGAGCCCTGGTCTCACCTGAAAATTTGGCTTTCCTATGGATGCAGCTACAATGTGTGCATGGGGAATGAGAATAAATAGATAAGTGAGATGTAGCAACCATCAAGAACAGGATTCTTTTGTTTTAAAGTACCTTCCAAGCAGAAAGCTTTCGTTTAAGATCTTATTTGCACAAAATTGCCCCGGGGGATTCTCTGAAAGAGAAGGCATTTCTACTCAGTGCAGCAGAGCCTCAGGTGAAAAATGTAAGCCTGCAGGTCACATAATGAAGGACTCTGTCCAAACGTTAACACAAAACATTTTCTAAAGGCCAGGGGATCTTTGGTTATAGTCTACATTATATTATGATTCTTTTCCTCAAATGTATTAAAAATCCCAAATGACTGGAAATTAGAAGCCATATTACCCCAGAGTACTGAGAGGTTTTAGTGTAAAAATAAAAATTCTAACACACTGGTAAGTAATATTAACTATTTCCTCCAAAGAAAAAAATAGGTGCTATTATGAGTGCTAGCTCTGTCTTTTCTCAGGAAATATATTTTTTCTTTTTTCTTTTTTTTTTTTTTACTTAAATCTTTAAGAGGCCTTTCATTGAAGTTGTTCTTTATGGCTGTAGTTTTAATAAAGGAACAGGACTCAGTCCTCTTTCCAGAGCTTTATTTTTCTTAAACCTAAGCCAATCCTTGCAAATATAAAGAAACAAATGACATAAAAAATATTTGAGTTGGAAAACAATCCAAAGTTTAGCTCCATTTCTACATGCTGACTTTTATTTTTTCCTGTAACATTTAAAGTGACTTAAAACTGAGAACATTAGTTGGAAAGCAACAAGACGAGGAAGCAATTTTTTTTAAAATTTGGTATTTGAATCTGCACCTCAAACTATTGTTATTGTTTTTTGTCTCCTCTCTTTCTTTAATCTATCATATTATATTGGTAATGCCACATAAAAACCCACATCATATTATATTAAATATTTTAAAACCTTTTTGGAAAGACTTAAGAGTGTCAGGGCACCGACACTGACAGGGCACTGTCCATGGCAGAATAAATGCAAACTTACGTAATTTCTCAAAAACATCTCTTCCTCCCACTCCACTCATCTTGCCTTTTTTTGAAAGGCTGATATTTCGGTGACTTTCAGGTTATGACTAAGGACTAGCACATTATTTAAACCTGTGCTTATATATGCCAGGTCTATGGAATACAACAACAGTAAAAATTAAGGTTTGGGAAATTTCTCACAGCTTTCATATCAGCATGATATGACCTACTCAATAGGTCTCCCATGATTATTTCTTTCTTTCAGGAAAAGTGCTTCTCAACATTCCAAGAAAAGGCTTGCAACTGTTTGTGAAAATCCTTCTACTAAAAATAGCTGTGAGAATTATTATTTTTTTAATTAGAAAATATCAGATTTAAGACATCAAGGCTTACAGTGTGGCTATAAACATGAACTGATCTTTAAGGCTTTCCTTTTGTTGATACAATAGTACATATATTTCTTTGGATCAGAAGGAAATACATCTGAGTGATTCTCGTATAGTGATGAACCGATGATCAGTTTTCTACCTTAAGAGTTTGGTTTTTTCTGGCCCTGAGACAGTGAGACATTCCCCTAAAATTTTCACATGTCAGCTGAAGACGTGTCAACAGACAAAATGTCAGCATTTGATACATTTAACAGTACTTTAATTTCTGTTTGCACCCCTTCCCATATGAAATGAGTTAAGCTTCAAAGCAGAGGGTTAGTTGAAAGTAAAACACGCAATCCATAGTCTAAGACCAGATTAATATTTTTTATATGTTCAGATCTTTTTTATGTTTGCTTTCTCAAATGAAAATGTTATTTGAATAACTGCAGTTTTACTCGGGGGAAACTAACCCATCCAACTGGAATTCTCTGAAGGAAAACCTGGTTTGACAGTGTTTTTCTCACTGACCCACAGAGGAATCTATTCAGATCAAAGAGAAGGTGGAGACTGATAAAGGTATCTGCACTGCAGAGCTAATAAAATCTCTTACGTGACTACAGTCCTGATCTTGTCTAAGCCAAAGAGCTGCTAACACTTCCTACAAAACCTGCTATGCATGTTCTTCTAGAATTTTCTTGGAAAACAACTGGGCAATAAGGGCTGGTTTCAGAAGTCAGCCAGTACGCAATGGGCCTTGCACACAGAAACCAGAACCACTAATCCCATCTGCCCCACAGTGTTAACACAGTCACCAGGATCTAGTTACACAAGCAGGTAGGTTCCACTCCATGTTGGATATGTCTGACTTTGGATGTTTAATACATAAACACAGGCTCCCTTAGTCACCCATGAACAAAGACGAATTCAGTGCTCTTGAGAACCGATTGATCCCAAAGAATAAGGAAATCTCAAAAAGGTAGGACCTTCAATTGGATACTTGCAGTGGACTTTATAAATAAGCACATGCTATTAAATAAAAGGCTGAGGAACAATTTTCCTCTGTGCCTTCAAGACAGGTTGGCAGCATCCAAGCTGTTTGCTGGGAATGGTCCCTGGCACATGTGCTTGGCAATGCTGTTCAGGAATGGATAGCTGGTATAGTCCCAACTGGGCTAATGACCATGGCAGTAAGGCTATGGATGCTCCTGTGCTTGGCCATGCTGTACAACAATGGATGATGGAACACGCCAAACTGGACCAAGGATCATGCCAAGGCTCTGGATGATCACAGGACAGCTTCTGTACAAGGCTGGTCATACAACAATTACACAGATAGGGCTTGTAGGTCTATTGGAGGTTAGGATTATTCCTTTTGTTTTCCTTCTCTCAGGGGATTTTTCTCCCATATATTGCTAAGAGACAATAACAATAGGTACTTAAGAAAGACAAAAGAAGCTGTCACAGTTCAGGGGAAAGGGTGTCCTGGCTACTCTCTTAGATGAAGGGTTTCTCTTGGAGGGGCAGAGAGAGTTGGGCTGGGGGAAGGGGCTGAGTGCAGCTCCTAGCTCTCTGTCACTTGTCTGCATTGGAAGCGAAACAGGCTGTGGTCACTGTGGGGAAAATTCATCACCACTCTGAGGTTCCCTCTCCTGCTGTCTTCTCTGTTCCTGTAACAGTTCATTTTGCTCTCCTGAGAGGCACCGGGATCTACTGCTCCTGTGGGTTTGTAAAGCGAGCCCCTTTTTCCATCCCTTCCGCTGGCTGAGCCGCCATTACCACGTGGAGAGAGGCAGCCGAGCTCACGCCACAGCGCCCCCTGCAGCAACGGGGGAATCATCACACCCGCCCTGCTGGGAGCCAGCAGCGCCCCTGGCGGCAGCGACCGGAACTGCACCAAAGGGGAAGGGGCCTGACAGCGAGAGAAGGCTGCAACGGGTTCTGGTTCTGTCTGCGGCTGCTGACTTTGTTGTTTGTTTGTTTTGCCTTGTTACACATATACATACTAGTAAAGAACTGTTATTCCTTTTCCCATATCTTTGACTGAAAAGCCCCTTAATTTCCAAGTTACAATAATTTGGAGGGAAGGGGGTCATATTCTCCATTTCAAGGGAGGTTCCTGCCTCCCTTGGCAGATATCTGTCTTTCAAACCAAGACAAGGTCCCAGGCTCTCATCTTAATTCTCTCCCAGGCTGGCCAAAATGACAAGCTTTGGCTACAGCCCCGATTTTACTCAATATCTAAAAGCTGATAATAAAGTCTGGGTAGCCTGCTCCAAGGAGACAGCATACAGCTCCACTTCTTGATCCTGTCTTCAACTTGCAATTCTGAAGATATCTGAAGTTTTCTGATCGTCAGTCAGGTAAAACACAGCACTGTGATGTGAAACATAATTTCTACTCAGCAGCCTCTTTAGAAATACTCCACCCTCCTGGAATGATTCCCCTTAGTTCTACTACCTAGCAGAAAGCACACCTTGCACTCCACCTTTCAACTAAGTACAAGAATATTACTGAAACACGAACTGCCCAGCAGTGGCAGGCAGCTGAATGTTGGCTTACTTATTGCATGTGCCCCATTCTCCTCTCCATTCACAGTGGCTTCTCCGTTCTTTGGTGTGTTCTGCTGGGAAACAGCAGTCGTCGTGGCTCCCGCTGTGGCCGCCGTGGCTGCCGCTGCTGCCGCAGCGCTGGCTTGTTGCTGTGCTAGCTTCTCTCTGAACGCTTGCTGTCGGGTCTGAACGACATCAGGCATCACTGCGTCTATCAGAGACAGGGACTCTATTGGCCTGCCATCAAATACTGTACCATCCTGCGGGGAAAATGAGCAGAAGGGAAACCCCAAGTTTAGGATCTTCACCACTCAGGTTGGAAAAAGAATCACAAAATGAGGCTGTGTGAAGATACTACACTTTGACTTAACCAACAGTGCCACAGGACTATGGACTGTCTCTCTCACAGATCCGTGATGGTGGCACTCACGGTCCACTCAGAAATCTGATCAGTGAAAAACTAATTTGTTGGAATTTTATAGGAAGTTCTACCACATAAATGCTTTATAGATGCAAAAGAATTTAAGCAGTGTTAAAAAATATGTCTGACTGATGACAGTTTCACTTTGTTTTCTGTTTGAAATAGCAGAGTCATGTCTAAAGCCATGGCAAAGGCAAACAGACTTTGGTTAAACTGTTTGTATTCCTACACTTGCAGGAGCATAGGAATGGAATGGAAGCAGATGATGCATAATGAGCCTCAGCCAAAACATGATGGATGCACAAATTCAGTGGTTTCTTACGCAGTGTTTTTCAGCCCAGCACCACCAGTTGCAGCTGATCATACAAGACAGCCTTACCATTAGCTTTCTTTTATTCCACTATATTATTCATAGTAGTTATGACTTTCATTTTGATTTCTGTAAATTAGACTTCAGCTTCAACAACTGAGTAAATTTTTAAGGGCTGTTGAAGACTTAATACAGACTATATTGACTCAGCTTTTCTTCATTTAAACCTTCCTATTACGTTAAATATAGGGAAAAGATTTTAGTAGTCTTTGTAAAGTGCCATTTTGCCAATCTTCTGCAAACTCCCTTCAATTCTTCAATATAATAATGATCCAGTGGTGAAAGATTTGTTCTTGAGAAAGAGCAAGTAAGAATAGGATATGGATAGATAATGTAGCTGGTAAACAATATAATCTTCCACAGGTGAGGACAATTAATAAAGAAAAATAGTTGCTTGCCTGACTGGAATGTTTCTGCTGAACTAGTTGTTGAAATAACCCTTATAATTACAATATTAAGACAATACATATTTGTTTCCTCATGGGGAACATTGTTTTATGTGTCTGCCAAAATTTATTTGAATCTTGACTCAAATTCTTGCTACACAATAAACAAAATATTTGCCAACAGAGCCTGACATTTTACATTTTCATCTGTAAATGTGCTCATTGGACTATTTACATGACTGCCTTTTAATAGATGACAAACAATAATTTTATACACACAAAAACTAATGTATAGACTCACTGATTACTTGCCACTCTTAAGTAATAAACATAGAAAAATAACACATAGGGAAGCATCTATGGTAGTCCTCACTGGGATTCAGATGTAGCAAGAATGGCCTTTGCTTTGCTTTAACATACTTAGCAGTATGTACTTGAACAAAATCATAGAATGGCTTGGGTTGGAAAGGACCTTAAAGGTCATACAGCTCCAACATCCCTGCTGCAGGCAAGGACATCTTCCAATAGACCAGGTTGTTCAGGGCCCTGTTCAACCTGCCTCAAATCATGATGAAAGCAATGTCAATCTTAATGGTGACAACAGGCATATTTTCAGACTATTCTCTAATTTTAGGGAAAGTCAAGAAGTTGAATAAGTTCAGGCCTCTACAACCTGACCTGATATACATGCTTCAGAGCTGGATCTTTCTAATTGTGCGTCTCCAATTTCAGGCATGGGGCAAAATGTTAAGTAGCAGCAAATTGAGACAGCTTCCTAACATTGGTTTGTTATTACAACTGCATCGAAGTGCAGCTTGGCGTGAATGTCAAATGTCATTGCCCCAATTACAAAATAACACATACACAAATCTTATATGCGGCATCGAGTCATAAAAAGAAAAAAACACACAGAGTGTTTGAATGAAAACAAAAGAGTTTCCAAACTACACATTGCAAACAACACAGCCTTTTCCCTATTTTACATTCCTTTGTTCTCATTCATGCTGTTCACACGCTACATTCAGGTATAGAAGAAAAAGAAGTAACTTCTTTGTATTAATATTTATTACAGATGTTTGTCAATTAGAAATATCTATCGTAAAAATCTTGTAATGCAGCACTTGCTTATCTGTCATGCTTCATTCCCTCTCAAAGCACCACATCTCTAAGGTTGGCAGGGCAAAATCACTGGCTTTTCCCTCATCCTTTCTTTGTTTCCACTGGCAGTTCAAGGAGAACAGAGACAGTTTGTGGCTGTTCATAAAATCTTTACAGAAAACCTGCACCCCAGCCACATTCAGAATTTACACACAGCTGTTTCACCATGTACATGATGCCTCATCTCATATGATGTAGGCCGAAGTCACTGAAATCATTCTCCAGTGACCTCTGTGGATTTTTGATCAGGGTTCTCATGGCTTGTGAACAGTGCTGCCTGCTAGGAGGTGTGAGGGAGTGAAGTTTTAACCTATGCTGCTACAACCTTGAAAATGCAAGACTGTAAGCACAGGTGCCTTTTCTTGTTTGCTGCAAGAACGTGTATGCCTCAGATTTGTTGGCTGGGGTAGCAGAAACACCCAAGAATATCCATCTAAAGCGGCGCAGAGAATGCCTCCCTGCCAGAGCTAAAAAAGCTGAAACATGTCTCCATCTCAGTGCTTTCTGGATCTCTGCTGGGATGGGGCAAAGTACGAGGAGTAAAATTAAACAGGATGAGGAGAAGCTGGCTCGTGTTGTGGCTGCTGGGGTGTGCTGCTCGGCACGTCCCAGCGCGCAGCGGTGGCAGCAGTGGTACTTACCTCGTTGATGCTGATCTCGGCCTCCACATACTGGAGCCCCTTCTGGAGGATGGAGATGAGTGCGGCAGGTGGCACTAGTGTTCCGTTGATGTTGGACTGGCTGATGTGGCTCTCGATACCGAAGGTAAAGGCCGAGTGGGAGAAACCTGAGAGCAGGAAAAGGAAGCCATGATATGAAATCTAAATGCACCAGTCAGATACACATTCACGGTCTAAAAATAATTCTGTCCTGAGATCTAAGAGACGCTGCCGTGTAAGCAGAAGGGTGTGGGCTGGCTGCTCAGAGCTGCAGGGGTCGACCTGAGCCACCCTGATCACCCATCCCCCCTGCACATATGGGGGAAGGCACATAGAAATGGAAATGCCTGCAGAGAAAAATAACTGCAACTAACCGAAACAAAACCCCCCAAAACACGTGAACACCAGCAATAGCCACAAGGGCAGGTCCAGATAAAAAAAGTGCCTCAAATCTCCATTTCCCTTGCTGAATTTCAGTGTTGGGTGTTTGCTGAAGATGCACACGTAAATCCCTACCAGAAAGCAAGTTGTATAAAATCAAGGCATAGATACAGCTGACACAGGGGAGCTGTTCCCTTATACCAGGAAAGATATTTCAAATCCTCTGCTCATTTATTGCTTAGTACAATATGATGGGCAGAGCAAGGCCATTAAAATGTGAACCTACAAAAGGCCACCACTGTAAACCTGCTTTCTGTATATGAACAGCAATAGCAAACATAATTAACTGGGATCTGCCACACAGCAGATGACAAGCCAGTGAGGTGGCCTGTACTTCAGCCAGAAGTCTTTCTCTTCCCTGTTTCACTTTTGTCATTGTCTGACGAAGTGGCAATGAAGGTGACAGCACAGAAAATTAAAGAATTTTGGCAGACAAATTTTAAAGAGTGCTGCCTTAAATTCTGGTTAAAGCTGCTCGGAACTGTTGCTGGGTATGGAGGCGAATGCTGCGGAGAGACTGTACAGAGGGGCAGCTGTGGGAGGGGGGAGGGGGAACAGGATGTAGATGTAACTGTAAGAACCCATTTATCATCACACTGTCTCCAGAGCATTAATCTAACATTAAAAGCCTTGGGGAAACCACCCATGCACTGTCTCAAACAGGAAGAGCCCTCATGGTCTCCACCAACTAGAGAAGAAAAAAACAAAACAAAACAAACAAACCCACCATAAAAAAGAAAAAGAAAGCAGCTTTCAAATGAAAATACTTCCGTTAAATATAGCTGTGCCTCTTCCCCTTGTCAACACTAGTTTCATTTATAGTTTTGTCCGTTAAGGGATTTCCCCTGTATCACTGCAGTGTCCAATTGTGTGCAGGCTGGGGATGTGATTTTGGGCTCGCTCAACAGTAGTGCTTTCTTTTTCTCTTTTTATGATGCTTTTTCCAGCTAGCTCAATTATTAACATAGATAGCTAGCAAAAACAACGCTGAGAAACAGAATGCCTCCCACATTTGAAACCAATGTATGTATTTCTCTGATTCTTCCCTTCCCCCTAAACATTTTTTTTTTTTTTTGCTACTGCTTTTCTCTTTTCCCTGCTAACAGCTTCAGCTTTCTCCCCTCCCAACCCTAGTTTGCTTTCCTGGCACTCTCCCAGTTTTGGGGGATGCTTGGGATGCTTTAGACACTTTTTAGGAAATGGCAGGTCCACCTATGAACAGAATTCCAGACAGAAGTCAGGATTACAAAGCATAAAAAAAGGAGAGATAAAAACCCCCCACTGAAAAACTGCAGTATCATTCATGTAATCCCTAGGCCAATTTCTTATTCTGTATTGCTCTTTATGTCCTGGTCTAGTTTATGAGCTGTTGGACCTCTTGCTGCAAAACAGACTGTAAGATCTGCAGGGCCGTGTTTTTTCCTGGTTATTAGTTTTGTAGGACATCTAAACACATTACTGCAAACCACAATGAGGAAGAAATCAAGCATTGAGCATATACAGCCTGCACCTGAAAGGTCTAGGGCCTAATCACTGAAATCTCTGTGTCCCTATCAACACATGGAATAATACTTACCAGAATTAGAGAATCAGATCCCTCCTAATTTATATTTATGTGTATTTGAATTAATCAACAATGGTAACACAATTTTCTTAGAACAAACCTAAAAATACATGACAGATAAATCGGTAAATCTAGGTAAGAATGAGAAAATTGAGCTGTTGTCCAAGACCACTAAAGGTGACTGCTAAGACACCCAGCAGCTAGTTTGCAAGTCAACAGCTCAGAAAATTGTAACATGGTCTCTGAGTAAAACAACAGGTGGATGGCATAAAAATGGCAACCAAACATGGAGGGAAAAAGTAAAAACGTGGAAAACCATGACTGTGGATCTATGCAGGCATAATCTTAAGTATGATGTTTTACATCTCATTATTGCATTTTGTATCTTACAAAATGTATCTTTTTAGCTGGCTGCTGGCATATCTCAAGCCCCATCTTTGCCAGGAGACAGATGATTGTGCACACAGCTAAACCTCTTTGTTCAGTCCTGATCCCCGGAGAGCAACACATCTCACCTCATGGCATGTGAGAGAAAAAACTTCTCAGTACAAAACTCAGTTGTGTTTTTGCAATGAAACTTGTTAGCTTACTGTTTCTCTGGATGCTGAGAAAACCCAAGCCCCTGTTAGATGAGGAAAGTTTAGTATCTGGTACACTCCTGGTACACTGTGACTGAGGAGCAATCTCACTCACACCTCCAGCAGCTGTGAGAAACTTTCCTAAGATTTTAACAGACAAGATCCAATTAACAAAAATCAATGGAACAAAACTCTTTAAGTGGGTGCTGCTGGACATGGTGCTCCTCACCCACTTGAAAAAATCCACCCATGCAACTGTAGCTAAAAAAAACCAAACAACCAACAGAAACATGCCAACCAGTTCTCCAACAGATAGCTAATTCCCTCCTGATTTCTTGTATTATTACAGCAGTTATATAAGACTCATTTGAAAATAGACTGGTTCTAAAACTACCTCACACAGTCCTCTCAATGAAGCCATACCTACATCAGGTTTCTGGTAACACTGAAGAATCACCTGAGCTTTACTTTTATAGCTACCAGATGTCATCAGTTCTCTTCAGGGCTCTGCATTCAAGTACATTAAATTACAGAGCAAAGTTGCAGCTCCATAGCTCAGTCTTACAAAAAGGTGATTTCTATTAAACAAAGGCAATTTTAAAAAATTGTTAGCTTGTTAACCTGGTCCTCCTTCTAAGATCATGAAACTATACTGGGGACACAAAGCCAAGACACACGCACCACCCCCACTCCCAGTCTGTCAAGGCAGTTGGGGAGCATGAGCAGAGACAGAAGGTGCTCTGCAAGTGGGGATCTGAAGGAAGGATGTGGTGGGGATGATGTGAAATTACAGTAGACACAAACTGAAAATGCTGTGGCAGCAGTGAAATGAATGAAAACTGCAAATCCGTGTCCGTATGCATTCTTTCTCATAAATTCTGTCACTTTGGTGACTGCAATAATCACTCTATAAAACAATAATTTCTGTTCAAAGAGCACCAGTAAACAAAATCTTAGTGCAATAAACCCTTTGAAGACACATGCAATGAGACTATGAGGTTTCAAGGTTAACAGCATGAACACAAAGGGCTGAAGAGGAGAAAGCATTGCCACACACTGAACAGGTTTCATAGCAGTGAACCAGTTGCTTTTGCTGTGACATGACCAGTGCCCTAAATGGCATCTTTCACCAGACTTGAGAGAATGACTTCCAGGTTTTTTCTGCCTCAAAAAAAGATGGGAAAACAAAAACCATCAAGCTATGCATAATCTGTAAATATACTATCACATATGAAAAATATACCCAAATGAATAGTGCAGATCTTGGGATGATCTTGGTATGAGTGGAAGTGACTTATCAACTGTGGAATAGTTGGACTTGAAGTATTTTACAGAGCATAAAAGCAGAGAGGAAATAATGAATGCAGAAAACAATTACTTAAATTACACCCCCCCCATCTCAAAAATTGTTACACAAGTCAAAAACAGACTTGAAAACTGACTGAAATTCCTAATCGAGAGATTCCCACCCTTTTTTTGTACTGACAGTGGTAACAGGTCCCGGTTCTGTGCTATATCTTTTCCCACACTGAGGTGTCTGTATATACTCTCAGTGGTACATACACAGCCATTTGGGAATTCTTGCCCTAGGCAGTGCCAAAAAATGCATATGTAGGACTGTGTTTTGAAAAATTTCACTGATAGGTTTTGCTATAACTGCAAAAACAGAGATGATGGAGGGTTTTTCCTTTGGCTGCTCCTTTTTCAGCTAAAAATGGCTTCTTTGAAGCCTTTGAAGCTAGATTTGTCATTGATCATAAAATGACAAGGTTTTATTTAATGAACATAATGATGCTTGTTGCATGCTTGTTTGATCTGAAGGCTACATAGTTTTAATTGTTTACAATATGCCTGGCTCACATCAGAAATACCTGTCAAGAGCAGGTGTAGAAAAGGCAACTGTGGAGCCACACAGCCCAGGGAATGACTTTTCTTCTTCAGAGATGTGTCTTACCTCTTCTGTGTGCAAAAACATACCTCCTTTTAGACTCTCAACTGGGGTGATGCTGAGTATTCCCCATGCTGGCTCATCTGGCGCTCACAACTCCAGCTAAAATTGACACCTACCAAGTGTTCCTTTCAGTTCCTAACCTCTTTAGCACCACAAAAAGAATGTCTTTGTGAAACTGCAACCTTGAATTGTAGCAGCTACAGTACCTACTGCTGTATTTGTACAGGTGAGGGGAATGACAAAGAGGGGTTGTGAAAGCAACAACTTTTGAACTGTTGTAGTTACTTGGGAGTTCCTTTGGGGATGCCCTTGATGAGCAATAGAGAAATGATCTGTTGAACAAAGTTTTCTGCTGTGAGCTAAGTGGACTTAGTTTTCTCGGGTTAACCTAAATAGTTTGCTGTACAAATAATTTTTAAAACCCAGGTTTTTTCAGCTACTTGTGAGTTACTTGGTTCAATTATGCACACTATAAGATCCTTCACTGAAACATTTGCTACTGTACAATGAAACAGAGAAAAAAGAATTATTAACACCAAATTGCCTTTTACACATACCTTGGGTATCTTGATGATGAACAACCTCTATCCCAACACTGAGTGCAAGAAACAAGCCATTCCTACAAATCTTTGTATAACTACTGCCCAGTGTGGCCCTCTTTTCTGGAAAATAGTGAGATTTCAGATCTGTTTCATTCCCTTCAATAAATTTTCCTATTTCTTTAACTCAAGCAGTGCAGATTAAGGTTTGCATATACAGAGATCTTAAGTTCAATTTCTGGAAATCACTAAAATTAGTGATATCATTACTTTAAAAGGAAGAGAGAAGAAAAACAAATAAAAGCAATAAACTATCTGAAAATCCCTTTGTTCCTCCAACAACTGAACCATCTCCACATGGAAATAACCAGCACTTGTTGTTTAGTTGATTTCTCTGACATTGTGTTGTCTTTCTTTTTTGAAATTTCCAATACAAGCTCCTCCAAACCTCACCTCTGAAGTAACACCGTGTTCCCCTTCAAAGTATTTGGCAGGTAGAGGAGACAAAAATGAGCAAGGCTTTAAAAATTAATAAACTACTGGCTCAGCAAAATCAACCTACAGTTGCTACAATGGAATCCACTAGCAATCTCAAGTTTTCTGGCCGCACAAGTGCCTGTTTTCTTTAAGGTAAGTCTTGCATCTGGCACTACTGCTGAGACTTTGACTGAAGTACAACTCATACAAGAATGGAAGGGCTATAAGAGCTGATTACAGCTACACAGGCTGCAGGGCAAAAAAAAAAAAAAAAGAAAAAAAAAAGTCACGAGGGGGAAAGAAAAGTCATCTTCATGGCCATAAATGGATATATGGGCAAAATTCCTGGGAGATTCAGACACATCAAGTAGAAACATTCCACTACATCTGCATGAGTCAAAAGAAAATCACGCACAGGAGGAGCAGACGTCCACACACAATCCCATCAGCTGCTTTACCGGGTTACCAAATCCAAGTAACTCCAAAGCTGCCTGCACAACTGCTTGCCAAAGGAACCAGATGCAAGCAGTGAAAAAACATTCATCCCAAGTTTGATGTCTGGGTCCTGGGAATGACATGTAAGCAGGAAGGCAAGAAGGGCAGAGTGGTGCAATGTGGTGTCCTGAAATAAATTAGAGCCCCATCACAGCAGTTAAAAAAAGTCAACAAAAAACCCCCAGTGAAATACAACCACAAAAAAAAATAATTTCCTCCAAAAACAAATTATGTACAAACAATACAGTCAATGTTAAATGAAGACATTTGTAGGTCTAGATTTATCAGTATAGAGAAGCAAGGCACATGTATCACTAAGGACAGATTTGAATGCAATTTCTGTATGCAAAACCAGAAGAAACAACTTAAGTTAGAGCAACTGTATTTTCTTCATTCAGGGCCTAGCACATGCTAATCCACTTCCTGAGGCAAGTGATGTAATTTCTTGCCATTGCCCAAGAGAATACAGTGATGCTCTTCACTGTACTTGACTGCAGCTGCCATTTTAGCGTAGTATTTTCTCTTCTATATGATGCACTGAGTGAGAATGCAACATGGATCCCTATCCTTGTTTATCCTTAGATTTTTGTCTAAGCTGAATTATGTATCCATAAAAATATGGTCATAAACTCCCAGTGTGCATATATGCAAAGGCTTCACAAAAAGGACAAACAGTTTTTTTGAAATACGTTTGGTCACAGTAAGTTTCTGATGCCTTAAGCCACTGGTAAGATTCTACTAACAATTACAAAAAATAACAGTGAACAATTATCCTACACCAGATCTTGTTTATTATTCACAGCAGACTGAGATTCTTTTTTTAGCTGAGGTTTTTGTTTCTCAATAATACATCCAAGAGTACTTCTCTAGCTTTGGCAGTGTCTGCTTATTTCAAGACTTACCTTTGCAATTACATAAAGGGCTTAACAAGGACACACATTAGCAATTTAAAATAGAGAACTGTAGTTGAAATATATTTTTGGAAAAATCAGCTGAACAATAGGGCTCGCACATTTGTTTCAAGATTAGGATTGCTAAATGATTAAAATTATTTCCAGAACCCTGGGAAGTTTGGTATTACAAGCTCTTTCACAGTCACTGGGAAATATTAAGAAAGGATTCCTAGCTGTAGGTAAAATTACAGTATGTCTAGTTACCCAAAGTTTTGTAGAAGAGATTATTCACTAATATTAAACGTTACACCCTTTTTTCTTGGATATTGGACCTGTTCACCTTCTGCCAAGAATTCAGAGTAAAAGTCTGCTACCCAAAATTATTTTATTATGTGCCAAAGAATGTTTTTGGGAGGTATTTTTTTTCTTTTTCATGCAGGAAAGTATGTTGGAAAAGATTAACACAACTTGGAAATGATCTTTTGATGAGTGGTACTTGGCACTCACTGTTTAAGCCTTTCTGAGGGCTGCAAATTAACAAAGAGAGAAATACGATACAGACAGAAAATAGAGCACAAGCAATGGAAAGAGGAACTTATAAAAAACTCTTGAAAACAAGGTCTGAAATAATGCCCTTTTTCACTCACTCTGTAAATGAAAATGACAATTGCAAAGAAATATCAATACAGATCTAGCAATTTATTGCAACTATGGGCAAAGTTTGAAACAGATTACAAAGGCCACAAGGACAAAAGTAATCTCTTCTTTCTGAATTAATGGGATGCTGTTATATTTTAACCCTGTCTGTGCAACCAAATATCCAAAGAAAGAGACATGCATTATTTTAAGGTCCATGTTTATGGAACAGATGTCCACAGTCGTATATACTTTCCTTTAGCTAAGTTCTTCTCTCTTTTCTAACATACACCTCTAAGTGGTGGCAAACAGGACACCACAGCTGACACTCAGGGGACATTCAGGAACCTAACAGCAGGAAGGTTTCTGTGGATGGTGACTACAAAGGGAGCTCTAACTCAGGATGGGTGTGAGGAGGGGTGCTCTGTAAGTGCTGTGGCTGTGCAGGCAGAACATTCTCAGCATAGAGGTTATTGGCAAAACTTGCAAAGCTTCACTGGGCCTGGAGACTCAAACTGAAAAGCAGTAAAGTGCAAAATGTGTAGGACTGCACTGGTTTTGCCAGCAAAGTCATCTTGACCTTTAGACATCTGTCTTCTATCCAACATGCTATTTTCTAAATACCCCAAAAATACTGTGTTTTTGCAAGCTTTAAAAAACAGGACATGAAGTGATCAGAACCAAAATTTATGCCATGGAATATATTTGTAATTGTTTATGTTTGTGTATCTTAAAAATCACTGTGTTTGCTCAGTGTCCAAGATCCAACACTGTACGGCAACTTTCCAGTCAAAGAAAAAATTGAAATAGCCAAGTTTAGAAGACTATGAAGAGACCAGAAGGAAATATGAGGTAAGCAGGCTTTTGCAAATGGCAAAACCCCAAAATATTCAGTGTATTTCTTCCTTCACATGAACTGCACCAAAAATGAAACGGGGTAAATAGAAAGAAACTTTCAAACAGACTTCTTGAACTGCACCACAAAACATTTAAAAATATTGTTTATACATTTGTGTATAAAGAGATATCTGGTCACAAAAGTCACAAATCTGTGCATATAACACCATAAAAATGGGCCTCATATAGCCTATTAAATTCTTTTGAAAATGTACCAAGATTAAGTAGGACACACCCAATAACCTCTTTACCTGTAAAATATTTTTTCCTCACAATCACAGAATTTTGATTTTGTGAAGCCAACCATCAAATACTGCTAGTACATATTCACTGCTCTATGAAAAAAGTGTCCAATTTGGTTTTGACTTGCACAGGTGCTCAGCTTCATCCTTTCCAAGATCTGTAGCTTTGTTAAGTTTAAACAAAAATGCTTTGGGAACTGCATCACAATAAAGATTGTTGTCTTCTAATGTTGACCCCAATTTTCTTAAAATGTATTTATTGTTTACAAAGAGAATAAATCTTTACCAGCAGAGACAGAAACTGTGCATAATAATACAGTTCTTGTTTTAGAAATGGATTTGTCTTTTCAGCATAATCCATTCTCAAACAATTAAGTATAATTTCAAATTCAGAGTCAGGCCCACTGTTTCTGGAATCATACAGTCACTACTGTCCCAGTTTAAAAGAAATAAAGGGAAGTAGAGGAGGTATTAAAAAAACCAGGAGTCATAGTTTATTAAAATCCCTTATATACTCATTTGATAATACACTATCTTACTACAAAAATATTATGCTGGAGACATTTTACATTTATCTCATCTTATATTATATTATATGAAATATGTGTTGTTACAGATGGTTTCACATCATATAGGAACATTCATTCTGAGGTGACTTTTATGAAATACTTTGATTCAAAGCAAACCATTTCTTGGGTCAAATTTCTTAAGTGTTGTTATCCAATGGTCACTTTAACACATACTGCACTCCCAGAACAACACTGTGGCCTTATTTATCTAAAATAATTAATGAAAACTCTTGTGACTTTTTGGTTCTATGGTTCTTGGCTGGTTCTATAGCAAACTTTCAATAAATCAGAGATGTGGACCAAAACCTTAAGTTATTTTATTTTAATTGAGTAGGCTGGCCCTAGAAAGGATAATGCATCATATAAATAGGACTGCATGCCCACAAATCAGCTCTGTGCTAAACCATGAGAATTAAAAGTAGAGTTTGTTTTGCTCTAAAGTCTCACAGCTGAAAAGCTGAAAGGATCCCTGCCTTCAGTCTTAACACCAGTTCCTGAAAAATACAGTTAGCATCTCATTCATCCTGCTTTTAGGGATATATATTCACTCATAAATTCATAAACAGTACTCTGAAATAATTGAAAAAGAATGTTAAATATTGTCCCAGTACCCATGTAATACTTTTTAGTCAAGAGGATTTCTATACATTTTAGACTATAAACATTCAACATCTGCTTTGAGGTACTGTTCACAGTGTTAACTTTGCTTTCAAACAGGAAAATTCAGGGACAGAAACTTTAGGGTGAGGTATAAACACTCAGTTTTTATGTATATCCTTGAAAATGTATCACTTTTTCAGTAATACCTGGTCAGCACCCAGTTAGACCAGCACAGAAGTAGCTGTGCAAAGAGAAGGTTGGAAGTGTCCTTACTCCAGGTGCAGCTAAGGTTGGTCTATGAGCTACAGTCACTGTGCTGCAGGCAGGACACACGAGGCCCAAGAGACTGTGGTAACACTCATGTCGACACAAATAATGCAGCCACAGATTGTTATGAATCAACACTAAAATGTGTGTTTTATCTTTGCCTGGCAGGCTGTCATTTCAAGGATGCATTTTTCCCTCAGCAAACAAAAGGTCTCCATCATCCCTGCCTTTAGAGCACAGCTGCCTACAGAGCTTTGGGAACATTGCAGTGACTGCCCTGCAGACCTTTCTGTAGAGGTTGTTTAAAGATCTTTGAGGCTCTCCAGCGCTGAGCAGGAGGTTGGACTACTTGAACATGAGCCAGCAGTGTGCCCTTGCAGCATGGAAAGCCAAGAGCATCCTGAGCTGTACTACAAAAAGCACTGCCAGTGGAGGGGATCCTCGCCCTCTACACAGCACTGTGAGGCAGGCCTGGAGTGCTCTATCCAAGTCTGTGTTCCACAGTTATGAGAGAGGCAGGGATGCATTGGAGAGAGCCCAGTGGAAGACCACTAAAATCATCAACGGACTGGTGCATCTGCCATACAAGGAGAAGCTGAGAGAGCTGGGACTGCTCAGCCTGGAGAAGAGATGGCTCACAGAGAACCTTATCCATGTGCAAAAATATCTGAGGGAGGTGCAAAAGAGGATGGACACTTCTTCCAGAGATGCCCTATGATAGGAGGCAACCGGTACTGAAACAAAATAAACCATTTTTCACTATGGAGGTGATGAAGGTATTGGAACTGGCAATCCAGTGAGGTTGGACTCTCGATCCTTAGGAGATTCAAAACCCAACCGCACACAGCCCTGAACAACCTGCTGCAACTGACCCTGCTCTGAGTAGGGGAGGTGGATTAAATGATCTCCAATGGCCCCTGCCAACCTGAACTATTCTCTGATTCTGTCATCTCCTGAGATACTATCCAGACTGAGCCCTCCTATGATCCTAATGAGCCAAATTGCAAGGGAAAAAAAAAGAAAATCATTATCCAGTGACTTTGCCATCAGTGCGCACTATTGCTTTTACTGCCACACTGGACAATTGCCTTTATTGACCAAGTGATTCATTCTTCCAATGAATTATTCTTCAAGGTATAAATTTTAATAATTTAAGAAAAAAACATGCACTGTACGTTCCTCTTCTACCTCGCAGCAGTCTTCCTACACAAAGGAAGCAGTTAGCTTTGAAGCAAATTTAGCTGACCTATATATGCCAATCTTTTATGCTTTGCTTAATCTGAATTATTTTCAACACACACGTCTCTCGTCTGTGACTCAGGGACTCTGTGCCATGCACAGTTGTTCAAAAAATACTCTAAACATACCTCATGCAGGCAAAGTATGGACTTCAGAGAAAAATTACACAGGCTTACGTAAGTAAAGACTGTAGCATCAGGCACCAACTCAAAAGAACAGCATACTGATCTTCAGTTGTTCCCTACTGCCTGACACTTATGCAAGCAAACTGTGATATTTACATTTTCTGTAAAATTTCTATGTTGAAAAAGAGAATTATTTAATAAAAAACGTAGTTTCCTTCAAATTTTGCAGCTTTCTTTTCAAAAAATTGCCAATGTCAGTGGGAAAAAATTAATTTAGTACTATTCCACCTATCAGTATTTAGTTTCATCACAAGGATGAAATCCCAGAAACATCATACTATCCACATTTTGGATTCTCTCATAATTTCCAAAGGCAAAATGACAAAAAAATGCCTTGGATGTGGTTTACAGGAAAGGCCCATATTTGCACATGCCTAACTACAAAGGGTATTGTGATTCACAGAAACCCTTTGCTCTACACCCTTGAATCAATGCTTAAAACCTGAGAGAAAATCTTTTCTTCTAAGAAAACAAGGAAAATCTGTCAACTATGAACCAGGCAGACCAATGTGCTGCTATAATCCTGAATTTACAGAAGGGAAAAAACCTTTTTTATTAGCTGTCTTCATTTTTATGGTTGGGAAGAAAACAAATGAAAACTCTAAAGTAAAATGGTAAATTGTCCCAAGTCAGCATCTAAAAATGTCATTGACATCTTTTTTAGCAAATGCATCTAGCTACTATTTTTATTGTCTCAGATGTAGTACAGATTGTACATGGTGTAGATTATGCACTGGGGAACAGTTATCAAGGGTGTGTCATAAAACATGGCAAATTCAAATCAAAAAGTAAAAATTTGAGTGAAAATGGAAACTTACACAATCATAACTCTAACCAGTCATTGCAAGACATTCATTACAATAAATGTTCTATTATAGAACAGAGTAAGCCACAGGCAACTGGGGCAACTGATTTTCAGGCAAGAATTCTAGACTGCAGCATGCATATAAATGCTAGGGAAGGAACACTGTTAAATGATCAGTGCATCAAAAATACTCAATTTGAAAAAGCTTTAATAACTGAATTGACATGTTGGGTTGGGTAGGGAAGGTAATTTATTGTAGCATTTGGACTGATGATAGGATTTGCACTCACAACAGATGGTAACACATTTTAGATTAAAAAGTATGCGAGAGATTTGTTTTCCCTTGGTTTTGCCATCCTCCCTCAACTCTTAGAATTTTCATTGGGATCTTTATTACTCCTCATGCACTGTACTGCTCTGACTTTCATTCCAAAAGACAAACAATTCTCTTTTTCTCTTTCAGAAAAAACAGAACAGGAAAACTCTACATTATGAATTCTGTATTTTTTTTTCCAGAAACTGAAGAAACCCAAAAGAAGGTCTATGTCAGCAATGAAGATGGCTACTAGCTAAAGTATGCTTCTCAGGTGTTTGAAGAGGTGCAAAGTTAATACAATTAATATTACTATTATATTAATATTATGTTAGTATTAATATTATCTACTATCAATTGTAATTAACATAATTTGGATGCCAGAACTACGGCTACTTTGGTATAGCTTGTTTCCCTTTCATCAGTGTACCTCCTTTGTTGATATAACTGTGTTCACCACAGGAGTATTTTGTGTGCTCCCATCTCCACACTGGTTCTACTCTCTCTGTACATGTACCTAACTGGGGCCACCATGTCATTTAAGGGTAGACTTTGTATCAAGACACCTACAGATCAATAGCACCTGACTTTAAGAAGTTTGACTCCTGAGATAAACAATGCTTGAAAGGCCTCAGCACTTTTAAGGATGACCCCTTTAAACTGTGAACCAAAAAAGTTTGTAATAAAAATAGAGAAAACTAGATATTGCAAGACTTGTCTTTGGATAGGAAGAGATAACCTTGAACATTTGTACTCTTTGTATCTCAAGAAAGGGACATTCATGGTCATACTGTAAAAGTGGTTAACACCTAGTTACCTTAATGGCTTAATTCCTATAGCATTAAGCATAAATGGAAATTATGATAGATTGCTTTGAATTTCTGGGGTTAGATAAGCACTGAGACAGTCACCTGTGTGAAGAGGCAACAATTTACTTATTTAGAGCCTTAACTTGTCCAAGTCCTATCTTGTAAGGGAGGGATTTGACTGCACTGCCCTTGAACCAGGCATCTTCTCCAGCCTGCTCCCCCACTCTCAAAGCAGTCTCCCTGGTTGTACTTCTTTCTGTTAAACCCCATGATCAGTCAGTGTAACTCACCAAATGCTAGAACTTACTATTTCATTCCATCTGCAGATGTACTTGATAATAATTTTATATTTCCTTTCAGGTAACCTGTAAAGCTGTTGTGCAGCATTATGCCAAAGAGAGATTTCTGTGAGTTCCCACTAGAAGTAACCCTTGAGATTAATATCCCCAGCAACTAACACTTTTCAGATGTTTCTGTTATCCCATTTTTAATCCATTGGTAACTCTGGATTACACTGATTTTACTCACTGTTATTTCATTTTGGTTTTAACCACCATGTCAACAAGACTAAATAAATGTCATACAGTAGTCTAAGTGTATTAATGTCAGCACAGTTATCTCTGTCAACTTCATTTCTGATACTGGAAGAAGCAGTATCAAGTATGTTTGACAAGATCTATTATCCATAAAAACTTGCTGGCTGGCATTTGGCATGATGTCATCTCTTCAGATTAGCTGGAGATAATTAGTCTCAGCCTTCCAATGATTGTCCTTGACCGATAGTTACCTGGATCATCTTGTTTAACCTTTAAAAATTCTGGCACAATATTTGTTTTTTCCAGTTCACTGAAATTCTCTTCAGTATGCCAAGATTTGTTAAAAAGCAACAATAATGGTTTAGACAGTTCAACTCTATTAATATTCTCCTGTGCAAGGCTTCTGGTCTGACAGAAAATTAAGGAGGAAATATATAGTTACTGAATTTCACTTCTAACTTCAAGTTTACAAGAGTTGAACTCTTACTAGAATCACCTGCCAGCATTTTCATAATGAAGTGTAGAGCCCTCTTCAGCATCTTTGCTACAATGCTTCAAAGAATCTCAAGTGTTTCTGTACCTTGCAGATGCAAAATACATGTAATATTATAGGGACATTTTACTTTTTATGTACTTATTCTGCCATATGTATCTTCTTTGTTATTTCTCTCTTCCTCCTACCATCTGCCTACATTTTATGGGAAAGCCTGTAAGTTTTACACAATAAGATGAAAGGACCGATACCTGAAAAAAAAGAAGTGATCTTATGTACAATCTTGCAAGCAACATTCATGGTTGCATCTGATAAAATTTTTAGAAGCTTTGGGTTCAGCTAATATTAACAATCATTGTAACAAGCCTGGTTTTGGCAAACTCTTTAAACTACAGGGGTTTGAACTCAGACTGTATTTAAACATTAGCCCTTTAAATCTGGCCTGCATTATTTCTGAAGCTGTGAATTAAATATCTTTCATTTGCTGTTGCATCTTATGGCATTTATAGTAGCAGGTGGAAAGCCAAAATGTAGTATAATGGTTTCTGTCTTATTGCCTTACTTCATCTGAAAATACAGCTATAAAAACTTATTTGGAAAAAACAATGACAGTAGGAAAAAAGGTTCAAACTAAAAGTAGGAAGCTAGCAGATTAGTGGATTCATCATTGGTTATAACTCTAGTTTGCTGAATGGAATTCCTAACAAACTGCCAGGTATATCTACTACATCCCTATCTAGCATCTAGATTTCAAGATGCTGTTTCAAGCATATTAGAATATTTCTTCAAATATTTAACCTCAATTTCCACTCTCTTATGTGTGTAAAATACAACAGAACAGTGGAAATACAATGTTTTTGTGAATGTCTTCAGAATGCGTGGATTAAATAAGAAAAATATTTGACCCTCTAGATAAGAATGTAAGAGCAGTACAACTTGTCATTAATATATAAATTTACACGTAAAGTTCCCTGTAAAATGGCAAAAGTGGCATGTGGAAGATGTTACCTAGAATAACTTTTTCCTGACGTTTGGCTGATCCCACCATTCTTGACTGATTTTGTAAAGCCTCCCGAATCACTACACAACACTAACTTACCTCCTGATGTATCAAGAGGAATAAAAAAGGTTGGGTTTTTTTAACATCAGGAAAAGCTACTGTATTAATACACTGTTATGCAGACTTTCCTACAACCCAAACATAACAGTGTAAAATAACTTCAGGACTCTTTATACTTTGATTACATCCATTGGTGCACTGCTCTAACATC
The DNA here is from genome assembly GCA_013401135.1 of Cettia cetti. Taxonomy (NCBI): domain Eukaryota; kingdom Metazoa; phylum Chordata; class Aves; order Passeriformes; family Sylviidae; genus Cettia; species Cettia cetti. The sequence goes on along the minus strand of VZUI01042472.1, from coordinate 140,447 downwards.
TAAAAGCTCTTTCCACTGTGGTATACAATGGCTAATTTTAAAAGTAAACTTTGTCTGGATGAAATTTTACTTTTGTTAATTCCTCTTTTTCTTTCCTCTGTTTGCACACCAGATCTAGACAACTTTTTATAAGCTCCATTATTAGAGAGTGTGAGACAACAGCTAACACAGGCCAACTATGGACTCTCAAAGAACTGCTTTAAAAAAACAAACCCTAAAGATGTATGATAAACCTTCATAGTGTAAGTGGAGATTCTCTGCATAGGGATTCAGTTTCCTGGGATTGAAATAGTCTTGCAATTGGAAGAAACAACTTAAAATAATGTATCTAATGAATAACAGCTACCCTGACCAACAGAAGCAGGCTAAGGCAGTCTCTTCTACCTGCTGGGATTCTGGTTCTCTGTACAAGGCATCTCTTGGGCCTTGAGGGCTTATTCTAAAACTGGCTTCAAGTCTTCTGACAGGATAACATCTATTTTCCTCAGATTTTTTTGCTTGTTTCATCATGTGAAGCATGAAATATTGTTAGTGAATTCTAGTTTTACCAACACAAAACATAGAGACAGTACCAAGTAAACTGTGATACTGGTTACAAAACCTTTGTCAATGTTTCTCAGCTCCCCTATCACCTCAGCAGCAACAGAACGTTTTACATTAACTAAGAGACTTTCTACTTCTTGCAGTCAAAGTGTGGAAAGAAGACTATAGATATAAAATAATCCCAAAATGTAAGTTTCAATTTAATTTTTAAAAAAGATTTTAAAGCCCTATGGTATTTTCCAATATGAAAACAGGTAGAGGTGGAAGTGGTATGGAGACAGAGCCATGATGACACTTGTGCAGCTCAGTTTACGCACATAATTACCCTAAGAATGGTCTACAACATCAGAAATTTGCACTCAAATTACTCTTTAGAGACAACATAAACCCAGTGTAAACAATTTCTAGCTAAAAAAAAAAAAAAAAGAAAATACATGTGCTTCTTGCCCGTGCTGCCAAAAATGACTTTGGCTGACTTGATATAACTACCAAAGCATTTAACATAATGTTATTTACTTCTTGTTTTGCCTAACTGCAATGTTTATTTTGTCCTGGGCATGTTTGCACTTTCATTATGTTCTAGACTACAATTTCAAAGAAACAGGAGTTTGTGCAAGAAATATTTAGTCTATGAGTCTGAAACACTCAAGGCAACATTCCTAGAGCAATATCATGCAAAAAGACAATTTCCCTATTTCATTTATGACCAGAAGTTATAAAGAAATACAAGGAATTTACCCGATTCCTGGAGATAGCGATACACCAAGAAATTCACTTCGTCACTGGTTATGCTCATCTTAGCCCAACCTCAATATGATGAGGTTTATGAGAAGAGTGATCCACGCTCTGTTCAAAGGGAGAGAAAAGAACAGGTTTTGTTTTATCTTAATTTACTATGAAATATGTTATTAAAACAGAGGTAGGAATTGTTAAGGTATTTAAAGATGTAATAAAATTGTTAGAACTGTAATGTTCCAATGTGAGGTATCCCTTTAATACTGTGAATCAAGTACTCAGGCTGTACTGCACCTTTTAGTACAATTCAGGAGCAGTATTTAACACACATGAGAAAGTTAGACGGAGCACTTTAAATATTGGAAGACTTTTCTAAGGTCAATTCTTTTCCTTGTGTGGCTTTACTACACGTACTTCAGAGACTCCTCCTTACTGTGCGAGCATTATCAGAATTGATGGCAATTACAGTCATGTATAAAACAATAAATTACAATATTTTTGCAGCTCTGAATTTGTAATTCAGCTTTTTGTCCAGCTGTTCATCCACTGAAGACAGATTCTTTCCTTACAAAAACGTGTTATGCAATGAATGGGGCAGGAGGGGAAAAGAAAGAGAGGGAACACCATATACCTCAAGCCAACAAAGAAGACAAATATCCTTGCATTATATAAAGCTGTAATATTATAATGTCTCTGTTGATTAATGCTGAGCAAGAATTGAACTCCAATTTTTCATTTAAGTAACTGCAGCCTTTAGGATGATGGTTTTACATTACTATTTTGGGCATATACTCTGGTAATAAAAACACTGGTTTTACATGATAAATTTGTTTTGAACGTTTTCCATTAAATCTTGATGATTCATTCCTGTTTGGGAATCTGACTTAAGTAGTTTGGTTTTAAAAGACCTAAGCACTCCTCAGACATAAACTCTGCAGCTGTGTCAGCCACACCACACCTATAAGCGATCACACAGAGCTTTGGCTGCACAGGCGCACTCTGGGCTCTCGCCACGCGCTAAAAGTGAAAGACCGTAGGCGTGTGCCGGGTGTTTTGATTCCCGTATGTCTCCTCTTGGCAAGTGGAAAGGTTGTCTTTGTTCATGGAAAACCTCTTCAGTAACTCCTGGTGCCTAAAGCAGCACCTGCTAGTGCAGGCGATGGCGATCGGCGATGCTTCCCCTGCTGATGGTTGAAACCAGCGGGTCACCCATGATTGTAACAGATGGCTCTGCTTATTTATGTAAATGGAGGTCTTTCGAATCCTGGTAAGCCTTTTATTATCCCAGGCTGTATTTCATCAATAGCTCGGATTCTGGTGCTCCGTCTGAGGCCATAGCTCGCTAGTTTGGCAGACAACTTCCTCAAATACTTGAGTCTTAATTGTTACAGTTTGTATTTCATGGAGAACAAGAAGAAACAAAGTACTGAAAATCATTTGGTCTCCCTAAGGAAAATTTCATCTCCTTTGGAAAGGATGAATGCTTTCTGCTAAGATTCTGGCTGAGGACAGCATCAGCTGTATCCAACACCCATTCCTGTCACACATGCCACGTATTGCCCTGGGAAGTCACTCAGTCTCTTTTCTCCTCAATCTCTCATCTGTAAAATGGGCTCAAACTTCTCTGCCATGAGTAGGAGACTGGAAGCACTGACAGTGCTAAGGACTGAAGTTACCACGGTTGGCAACTGCAGGCAGTGAAAGCATCACTTCCAGTATAACTTCATACACACTTCTTCCAGATAAACATGCTTGGACTTGAATAATTACTAACCTCCTTTTTGCATAATCATCGCAATGAAGAACAAAACAGACATTCACAGCAACTGTTAAGGCCATTTTCATCTCCAAGTGCTTAAAATACATCTGTATCATTGCTATGGCCATGACAGTAATAAATCAAGAGAATCTGATAGCTGTGGGTTAAAAAAGAACTCACACTTTTTAAAGCATTTTAAATATAGATGCTTCAGAGTTTGGTGGTAGGAAAGTTGGTAAAGATGAAACCACTTACAAAAATTCAGCTTCAGCAATGACGTACTCTGTGGTAAGATGAACTTTATTAAAAAAAAAAAATCAAAAAACTTCAAATGCCATTTCTGGGTGCATCCTGAAAACTTCAGATATTAACATGATATTTCCCAGACACAGAGGGTTGCTTTGGGAAAGGGGAGGCAAGGGAAAGAAAGAATGCTGCATTTTGTTTGTTTTTCTAAAGATGACTTTTCTTAAATAAATTTAAATCAGAGAAAATAAGTGTGATTGCAAAATAGTCTCCCAGTTCCAGAAAAAAACCCCTCTATAGCAGCTACCTTTGTATCAGAATCCCAAGCACACCCAGTAACAGTTGCATTTACAAAGCATTTTCTCTGAAGTCAGCCAACAGGAATTACTTTGACACATGTGTCAGATCATATCTTTGTACACACATTGTTACCATGCCACAAATAACCAGATGATCTCCACGCATACATTTAAGGTTTCTTCTCTCCCACAGATGTCAGCGTAGCAATCAGATACACAACTATGAAGCTTTTCCCCTTCCAAAGCAAGACAGAAATTTTGGCTTTTACCCAGAAAAATCTATTCAATAGAAATTTGGCTGCTCACACTCAATTTCATTAATGGTCTTTCTGATTCCCTTCTCTGCAAATAGACAGTCCAAATAAAAGTAGCTAAAAAAGATATGGTGGGGAGGAGAGAAACATCCTTATATTTAGTGTATATCCAAGACTGATTCATGAAGAACGAACAACTAGCCTCCCTTCAATATATTTTTTTAAATGTAGAAATGTAAACTTCTGTAAGAAAACACAGAAACTTTCAGTCACCACTGTGATAGATTTATTTTTGCTAATTAATGGCCTCCTTTTGTTACTGACAACTGGTATTACCTAGATTATTAGTTTTTCAAAAGAAATGAAGTGCAGTTTATAAACAATACTGGTGTGCCTTTGGAGACATTTCACATTTAAACCAGCAATAACATCTTAATTCTTCAAAATGTCAAGAGGATTAACAAAAAGCATTCAAACGTGTTTGAACTTTCTTTACTTGAAACACTTTTTCCTGCAGCCAATTATACATAATGGGAAGTTCTACTTACTTCAACCTCACTTTAAAAATTTGGCTTGTGATCCTGTAGATATTTAAGAATGCCCAAACCTATGAGACAATTAAGACTTCCCAAAGGATAATGGATGCAAACCATACAAACCCCATCAGTGGATGGATGGGTTGTCAAGATCATTCAAAAATTAAATATAACACTTACTTTAAATAAACACTCAGTTCTATAAGGACAGGCTTGCAGAAACACTTCTTATATAGGGCTAAGAATCTGGGATATTACCTCAAACCATTGTGCTTCTAGGACTGCTTGTCTTTTGCTGAACCAAATTCTTCACCTGGCAGTCACTGGCTCCAGTGAAGCTGCAACTGCAGCACATCCTGTGCTCCAGGCAGCCAGGACAGCCTGCTTCCCAGAGTGACCACAGGACCTGATTTGGCTCTGTGCACCAACTGTTCTCAAATTAAACCTTCCTGGAGCACTGGGAATCCTGCTAATGGGCCATGCAAGTGGCTCTGGAGAAGGCAGCCTCACATATAACCACAGTTCAGCACAGTGATAGCCAGGTCAGCTAAGAATAGTTTATTTACATCCCATCATCCCCTAACTCAAAAGGACTGCTCTTCCTTTGCCGGACATATTTTAGCACTGTTGTCATAAATAAGGGAGATCTGGCTGAAAAATCGAGGGAAAATGACCTTTTCAATTTCGAAACAGCATCTGAAGACTCAACTCCTCTGCCTCTTTTCTAAATGATGATCACTGGGTCCTCCAGGGCCACATCCTGCCCCTCCAGGCCAACCCCAAGGCAGGGAACTGCCAAGGTTATTTCAAGAAATGAGTTTACATTTGCTACTTGAACCAGCATGCCATCCATAGAGACTGAGAATTACCAGTCAATCTTCCCCTCAGGAAGGCGGAAACAGGTCAGACATTTAGAGAAAACACCTGAACTAAAACCTAAAGCAACTTGGGCACTTCCCACTTGTGCATCCAGTGCTGCTGACAGAAATTTATTAGATAGCTGGTCTGGCCCTCACCTTACACCTTGAAAAATTCTGCAAGCTCCTGTCTGCTTTAACTGAGTGCTGAGCAGTTGTCAATTTCTTGGAAGGGGTTTTTTTTGTGTCACTGTGGTAAAATAAACCCTGTCCACTTCTTCCCTCATGCCCACCTCACCTCCAAACCCCACCTGAAACACACAAGTTTTAATTTATCTCCTGCAGAGGCCAACATTTTTACAACTGAATTTTAATGATGACAACAACATTGCCATTAAAATGATAAGGAGGTGTGAAGAGAAGTTGTGTATTTGCTTTTGGGAAAAAAAGGCAAAAATCAGATGTTCCATAAAAAATGAAAACATTCCAGAAAATTCAAACATTTAATGTTGTCAACTTGATGCCCTGCTGCATGGGAACCAGACTTCACACACTTATGCTCCCCTTTTCTCACCCAAGATGGATCTGTGCACCAAAGTGTATCTCTCAGAACCAAACACAGTCTCCCCAACTCAGAGAAGAGAATGTGAACGTAATTACTAAAACAGACTCTAGGAAGGCACTGTGACAGTGCAGCCAAATCAATGTGTTACTGTTTTGTATATGCTCCGTAGTTTAATGAAAAACATTTCCCAAAGCCAGAAGCCACTTCTCACAAAATGAGTCATTTATGCAATCTCTGTGTTTTCTGTTGAAAAATACTTTCATCAGAAACTTTCAATGAGCCTACGCTTCTGTATTTCTCGGTTGTGTCTTTACCATAGAGCCAGAACAGAGTCAGTAGCCAGCAGCTCTTCCCCAAAGGCTAACGAGCTCTGCTTGGCCCTCATCAATGCATTCCTCAGTCTTGGCTTTTATCACAGCTGCCTCTTCTCATGGAGGAACTCCAGCATTCTGCTTTCTCAAAATGCCAAACCAAACTTCTGGGAGAGGAAAAGAGCACACTCTGCTTCTTCCTCCCTCACAGTCTTTCCTGTCATTTCATGAACCTGAAGAGCAAAACATCTTTTCTTCACAAGTGTCCTGACAAAGGAATTGAGACCACCATACTCCTGATTTCAAGGTGTAAAGCATGGAAGGATGGTTCTCTCCTTACCCCACTCATGTCAGTGACCAAATTAACAGTGAACCCTGTTCAAAATGCAGCTTGAGCAAACAAGACTTCCTGATTCCTCCTGGTAAGGAAGATCAAGACACCTTGCTTCAAAAAACCCTAAATCTAAAACATAAACAGTTGCCTGTTCTAGGGACCTTGCACTTAAGAAAGCAAATCAAGATGTGATCACTGTAAGAGTTGCATCATTTTTCCCTGGCCTTTCTTAATGAGGACGCAAATATGTTAACTATGTTCATTCTGTGAATGAGCACCATGTGTCACCCAAACCATTCAGTGACAAAAATGAGGCAATTCAAATATCTCAGATCTATTGTTCTATGCTTGTTACAGATGCTCACAGATGTCTTTGCATCATTTATACTGTTAATATTTTGAAGCTTTCTTTACAAGAGCAGTAGCAAATTTGTTGTTTTAGGGAAAACAAAAGCTGAGATTCCCCAGAACAGATTTCCTTTGGGAATGGTTATTGAGTTGTACAGTATGCACTGTCTCACTTGGATGTCTATCACCCATGTTTATAGCACATCAGTAAGGACAGGGACCTCAATAACAGAAGGCAATAGGCTTGTCAGAAATCCTGCACTGCCAAATGTTAAGCCTGGCTCTTATTTTGGTTTTAAGTCTATTTATTTACAGTGACCTTCTGCTGATTTTTAAATGTCCACACTAAACCAAAACAAACCCGGGGAGCCACAGCTCATTCCCGTTCTCACTGCTGCCTGTAAGACACACGCTCATGAAAAGTTGTAACAACTGAATCTGTACCTGAGAGCTTCAGGAAAAAAAAAAAAAAAAAGGATATAATAAAAGCCTACCTTGGGTCTGATACATTAGGGTATCTCATACTATCAGCCAGTGAGCCCAACCATATCAGTATTCCAAAGCTGGTGCCAATCAGAGAAAAAAGCAGGAATACCACCTACAGACATGTGGTAGTAATTAATTAACCTGCAATTCCATCTTAAGAGGTCACTCTTGATGAATCAAATGCTGTATGGAAAAACCTGGCAAAAATGAAGTTTTCATTTAAATAAAATCAAAATGTTGTTCAGGGAGAAGGTTGGTTTACTATGCAATATCTATAAAGACCAGTCTTTGAACAGATAAACCTTTCTTTAAATTGTAACTGTTCCTACTGTACTTATTATTTTAAAAATCTGCAATGAATTATCAAAATGGTTGTTCTATCCTGGAAAAAATGTTAACAAAATAACAACATCCAGTAAGCTATCAAAAAATAAAATTACGGGAAAAAAGGTATCACAGAGGTATTTATAAAAATAATTTGGCCAGTTAAACATTTTGGTGGACATAACTGCAGGAACTTTATTTCTGCATGAATACTACTTTTCACTAAATTATAAATTACATTTCAAACTGTAGAGCCATTTGGAACCAAACCCACATCTATTTATTTAATGAAAGGGCAACAAGAGACATTCCAACAATTTTTAAATGCTATTTAAACATTTTTCAATTAATCAACAATTCCCAGAGCAAAATAACTGATCATCAACAGAAGACAAGCCTTTAATCACCAAATTCCCAGAAAACTTTACTTCCTCTATCAAAAGATTCTGAACGGTGTAACAGATCTTTCATACTTTTAATCCCTTAGTTTGATCAGGTTGTTTTTCAGTTCTCAGCTGGTTTACTTGATTACATCAGCTTCCAGCATTTCAGTTCTAAGAGCTGAAGTGGATCTTTTCCAACTGCCTTTGCTGCAGAATGAAATGGATTTTCCAGTATTGATTTTTCCTTTTTGTCTCTTTGCTAAGGAGGGAAAAAAACCCCAAACCACAACCACTCTTCCTAATTAATGCAATTGTGCTATACCTCTTTCACAGCTTCCTTCTAAGAAGAGGCACCTTCAATTTTTTTAATAAACAGAAATATTATTTACACTAATATATTATATGGAAAGCTCTGGGAAGCAAAAAAAAAGACTAATGGGAAAGCAGTGGTTGACAGTAGACCTAGAGCTTGCAAATGCAACAAAAATAATTGTATTAAAATAAAAAAAAAAAAAAGAAGGAATTACAGAGGCTTGAGAAATCAAAACACATGATTGGATTTAGTCTGAGAACCAAGATACCTCATCACTCTTGGAACAACTGAAGTCAATTGGGAATGCTGCCACGAAACAGAACCAAGGATTTTCTTCCTTACATGAGCACAAAATTGCAATTAGGACAAACCCAGGGACAATGGCATGTGTCCACTCATTTCAAACCAATTAGGCCAAAATACATGATTGTCTGATGGTGCAGTAACCACTTGTCTGAGTGCGCGTGCGTTTCCATGCACGTCACACAACAAAAATGTGCTTTAAATCTTACAAGTAGTGCTACGTTAAGGAAGATGGCAACTTTAAAAAGATGGCACAATTGCTCCCATTTTCTTTAATTTTGGCAAGAGGGCAAATATATTAATACTATCTCAAATATGATTTTTCACTTAATATACCTGGATTTTTGGTAAAATCTTGACAAAACAAAATATTAGCATTTTAATTTTTCATCTGTACTTTACATGCAGAGTTTCAAGATGAAACGAATGTGATGGATGGTATGAGTTCCTACCAGAACTGGCTGTACCAGATTCAGATGTGAATAAGATAACACAGCTGAACTTTCAGAATGAATATTTCCCTCCAAAAGCTAGAATAAAGTGCAGTTTCTTTTTCAGCTGACACTGAGTAGTAAATATATACTACAATAAATGTGAAATATCTTGAGTCTCAAGCCGGTCTGTAAGAATGGGCACTTGCAGGCACCAACTGTGATGAGGCAGGCACTGGTCTAGTAGAGCAAACAAACACTGGTTTTGAAGTGACACCATGTTTCTGGGACACAAAAGGAGCTTCCAGAAACCTCCAAAAAAGCTCAGAGCTATCTGCTATATGGGCAGTGGAGATTACCAGCTATTTTAATTGAGGCATTTTCAGGGTAAGGAACACAAGATCTATGGGCCTGGAAGGACAAATGAGAGACAGTCCAAAGGATCTGCCCAAAATACAGAATATTTGAATAAGGCTTTTTTGATTATTTCTTATTTTTATCTTTGCTGCTAAAAATGATAGATTTCATAGCTGAGGTCAAAAATCTGATTTTTCCAAACACATCTGAGTGCTTAACTGTAGAAGTGGTTGTGTCCTGATTGTGCACCTTACTTTTGAAGAGTAAGGGAAGGATAAAACATCCATGTGTGTTTTTTTTACCATGTTCCTTACACAAAGTGGAAACCTTGAGGGTAAATCCTCATTATAAAAACCAGACCACTACCACCTCACTGGCTGCAGTGGTGTCAGCGCCCAGTACAGTGGCAGGTACTTCCAGTACCCAACGTGCTACAGACAGCTCACCCGAGCACTGCCAGGCCACGGAAGTGGCACGCAGAGGAATGAGCGCAAAGGGCTTCGAGACTTGGTCTTGTACCTTGTCCCTTTGTCCCAGAGCTGAGGCACCTCCAAAGGCTCTCCAGGCAAGTGGAAGAGCAGACACAGCACTGCCACCATGCAGGAGGGCCTGTTTGTCCACATGCCTGCAGGTTTGTGTGTGACATCCCTCCATAGGACCCAGATACCCAGTAAAACCTGTTTCAATTCCATGCATATATAAATTTCATCCTGGCTTAGGACAGCTTGACACAAGTAAAGTCAGGGAAAAATTAAGAGTGAAAACCATTCTGGTAACTTGCATGATAAAGTCTTCTCTTGGACTTAGCAAAGCTCAGCTTGAGATAAACCATCACAAATCCGTGCTAGGCTAACCAGCCTACAGTTTTCTAGCCACGCAGACTGGCCCCACACAGTAAAGGATAGCAGAAGGACCAGTGCTGTTCATCACATGGAGGTGCAGATGGGCACATCCCTGACACCTCCCAATCTGGGATCTGCCCAGTAAGCGAGAGCCACCAAGGTCTAGAGAGCAGCAGGGAGCTGCAGCAGCTCAGCTAGTTCATGTCTGGATGGCCTCAGGCAAAGGGAATGTGCAGGGATGTCATTAAGGGGGTGTGTTTTTATTCCTTTCTGCTAATAAGCTCAGCAGATGTTACTGGAAACAGTTTGATGTTATTTTTCCATCATTTTCAATGGTTTTTTCCCCCTCAGAAAGCAAAGGGAGTAGATCTTGCCGCATATTTCAACCTTCACTTATTCCCTCTGTAGTGTTGTTAAAAATGCATCCAAAGATTTTCTTTATTTTTATTATTACTGTACAAAGGGAAAAAGCATTTTCCCCATTTGCCTATAATTCCAAAATAGCTGAAAGTATTATACTCCAAATTAATGAAGAAAAACACTTTTCAGACTCAGAGCATGGAAAATTTCATCCCCCAAAACAAGTATTTTGTAAATTTTAGAATATATAAAAACAAAGAACTATAATGGAAACTATTTAAAACTTTTATTATGGCAGTTCATATAATAAACTATTTATAAAGATTTTAACTATGGCTATAAATACTTCATGTTTTTCCTTGAATAATCCTAAGAGAATGTCAGTATTACAAGCTCTAAGGACAAAGATTATATAGGGTAGCACAGTGGAACAGAAAAATAAATACATAAATTCAGCATATTTCACTGCTGTGTATTAAGTTCTTAGTGGAAATCTGCTGTAGCATTTTTGTGTGTGTGTGTTCATTTTTTTTTTTCAACATAACCATCCGGCTTATATTGGTTTGAGCTCTAGAGAAGGGTTATTAAATGTCTCCATTTTATGGAAGGTAGAGGACTACTTTCCTTGTTGGAAGGTGGAGAAGGAAGGAAGATGGATGGAGGGAAATAATTTGATTTTAAGAATGTCTGCAGAAACTTCTAAGCAATCGCTAAAGTAAAAAGCTTGTTTCTAGGTAATTCTGCACAGACATTGCTAAATATTTTATAGAGAAACTTCCCATTAAAAATCAATATAAAGAATTAAGGGTGGGAAATTTCTCTCTAATAAAAACTACCTCAACCACCAACTTCAGATACTGATTGATCTTTCTTTTAACTTTTCCTCTCAATGTTCTACAGCCAGGATTTAAACAGCTAAGAAAATAATCACACACGGTGTATCCAGTAATATAATCCAAGTTGTACAACACTATCACACATATCATCTGCCTTTTCATCCATCCTCCCCTCTTTATATGCTGTAATAGTCCAAGAGGGGTGACGAGGAGTCTCGTTGTCATTTCAGACTTTCCTGGCTTTTTGTGGATGAAGAATGAAAACCACAAAATGACAGAGAATCACATTTCTGGTGGCAGCATCATTAAGTCCTACACAGACCCAATATAAATAGCAAATTCTATAGATTGAAAGGCAATGCTAAGAGGAAAGCTTTTTAACCTCCTTTTTGGAAAAGCTAAACAGCCTAGAAACTAAGATGAACTAAAAAATCCTTTGGGAGTCAGAGACAGACATGACATAATCTCAGGTTTTCATAAAAAAATTCAGTTAAATACTTCTCAGGAAGGATTTTAATATATTATGACACAGCTATTAGTTAGCTCAGATTAAATAAAAAAAAGCACTCCTCTGCTTTAAAAAATCAAGATACAGAGAGAACTGAAGCCTTAAATCCATACATACAGAGTTTGAGGAGCTTTTAAAGGTTTTAATCCCTGGACAAGAATCACTTTTTCAGAGAATAAAAATATTCTACATTTTTGGCCTTCCCACTAAGAAGGACTCCAGGGAAGCTAGAGGTGATCAGAGAGGCTGAAGTAGATGTCAATCATATGTTTGCTATTACAGAACTATTAAAAAAGCTGCTGAACACCAGTAGGATTTTGGGTGCCTAGGGGCTTGAGGGTCACAGGCTGGAGGGGATCTCAGGAGGTTTCCAGTCCTACCCCCTGCCCAAAGAAGAGCCAGCTCCAAGGATAGACCAGGCTGCCCACAGCTAGCAGTCTTCAGAGCTTGAAACCCCCCTGGGACAGGGATGGCCCACACACTTGGTGTGACCTGCTCCACTGCCTCACTCCTCACGGGAACACCTCGGGAAAAGCTTCTCCTCAAACCCAGCCCAAACCTGTTGCAACTTCACCTCTTGTCTCTCACCCTGCCAGCCTGCACTGCCGTGAGGGGCCCAGCTCCATCCCAAAGACTTCCTGTGGATGCTGGGGGCTCTAATAGCCATCCCTTCTCCAGGCTACCCCTTCCCCCCACTCCCTCCTCATCCTCACAGCACCAGTGCTCCAGCCCCACTGCCCTGTGTCCTCCCAAGCACTCTCCAGCTTGCCCACATCTTTCCTGTGCCAGGTGACAAAACCAGATGCAGTATCTGGATGTGGTCTGACAGGAGTCACACAGACAGGGTCAATCCCTCCCCTTGATCAACTGGCTGTGCTCCCACTCAGACTGCCCAGAGTATTTGTGTCTTCTAGTTCACACAAAAATAAATTACACCAGGATTATAAAGAGGCAAAACCTCCATATGGCTTTAAAATGAAGATCAGTACCAGAACAAATTCAAGGGAAGCGATTTTTTCCAAACTGGAACAATCTTACTCGTTGTCCTTCTCACTAATTTTATTTGGAAAAAAGAAATTTTATTTGGAAAAGACATGAAGGAAGGTAGATAGGGTAACACTCCATACTGTCATGCCTATTAGATCTTCTAAGGGTAATGTAACCAAGTGGGTATTTTAGTCATCCAGCTCCTGGAACATAATTCTCAGACTAGTTAGCTATGAAATTCCCTCTGCAAGGAATAGGGAGAGTTATGTGCCTGTTTCAAAGATTTATGTGTTTTCCTGTAGACGTGGATTAGACACTTGTCTGAGACTGGGATTCATTGCTTCAAATTTCCGCTCCAAATCCAGGCTCTGATTTGTATTTTTGGCTGTGGAGAACTGAGTCAGAACTTTTATTTGAAAAGGAAAAAAAAAAAAAAAAAAAGGAGAAAGGTGGCAGTGGAAGTGGTATAACAGATTTAAGAGACTGAAGATTAAAGTATTCACTTAAGAATTATCAGGTTCAAACTTGAATTTTCCAGCTCCCAGGAGAGCATGCTTTACACCTGGTTACAGGTCGCTGAAACAAAACCACTATGGAGGAAAGAACTGAGAGACTTGCAGGGACCAGGAAAAGCAGCAAGGATCTGCAAATACTCTTAGTTAATAAATCACTTGTTTATTGCAAGTATCTGGCTGCTGAATCATGAATCATACACATTTCTGTATTTTTCAGCATCAATGAAAAAATTGATTTAAATATGAGCATTTGTCCAAAGACAAATTTTCTTTTATTTTTTCCACTCTTCAGTACTCTTTTTTACATATGTTTTACATTTCCTTATTAAGAGAAGATAAAATTGGTCTCCTTATTTCTACAGAAACTCAAGGGCCTTTGTAGTATTATGCAAAGAGCAGACATCAACACCTATATTTAAGCATGAAAAATTATAAGCTTATATTATCATTTATAATCTCATTCCATTTCAACTATTTGGATTGTAAAGCTCCACAGCGAATCTTTGCCTCAGGGAAATTTTTTTTTCTTTCTGGAAGGCATAAGCAAAAATAGTTCAGTGGTTTTAGAGTGAAGGTGGGAAAAACCCAATTTTGCCAATATTTATACAGTTTCAGCATTTCAATGAGAATTCCAGCGCCTCTGTATTTTGGAGCAGGGATTTGACGTCTGTCAGAGAGGCTGCTCTCATGGCAGAGCCTTTGTTGGCACACTGAAAATCCGTGCAAATTTAACTACAATAAAGCCTTCTGAAAATACAACTTGTATACTCATTGCACAGGTTTGTTAGAGGCTGTAATTCAATTATAAAAATATTTTCTTTGTATTAACTTTGCTTCTTACTCTGACAAAGGCTCCTGTCTCTGCCAGGAGATCAGAGTCTTTTTACACAGGGGAAAGCAGCCACAGGCTGATGCATGGGAAAGGTGAGGGATGGGACACGCACTGGGAAGGGCAAAGGGCATCATGGCTACAGGTTTATGGACAGCTGAGATGGTGGTCTCAGGTGTCTCATCAGACCAGACAGCAGAGAATACTTTCTTCCCAACAAGCATTTCAGAGGAAAAAATACTATAATCAAAATGTGATTTTTAAATTTCTCTGCTGTCTTTCATACTGATTTTTATCAGTCACTTATTCCTGCAGCTCTAGATTGGATGATCTTTAATGCCCTGAAGCTCTATTTATTTACATCTTACTTTTATTATTTTCATGAGTCAAGATTTTTTCTACTAAGCACTTGAATATAAGACTTAGCTAGTTTAGGGAACTATTTTAAAAAAAAAGTAAAATTTAAAAAGCATAGAGTAAGATTTCTTTTTTCCCTCTCCCATTTGTTTCTTTCTCAGTTAAGCAAAGACTTTAATAGTATAGCTGTTTGCTTATAAGAACCTGGATCAAATTTAATTTGAAAATTGCTTAAATTTTTAACTCTTAATAAACTGCTAATATTTAATTAACTCCTTTGACCATAAGTAATGCACACAAACACTGTTCAATGGATACTTATTCTCAGGGACTGCACTAAAAGACAGAAAAGAAACAAAACTTGTTCTTGCCGATGCCATTTTTAACACGGATCTGCTGTCAGTGAACAATATTTTGGTACTATAACCTAGAAAAAGGCCATCAAACAAAATCCATCAGCAAAGAGCCATCACTTAAGTTCTTACTGACTACCAACTTGTACAGTGGTGGCCTAGAGCTCTTGAGAAAAGGGATATTCTAATGCCTGCAAAGAAAACCGTAAGGCTCACAATGATGCAAAAATTTATTCCTTTCTCTTCTTTTTTTAATAAGAGCCTCAAGATTTACCCTGATGTTTATGAATGCTCCCAATCCCTTAGGTCCAAAAGACAGGTTTGCCACACTGAATACACTAAAGAAGATGATCCTCCTTCCAGTCAAAAACCTTATGAAAGAAATCTTAAAAACAGAGAAGGTTTCACCTCTTCTACATTTCATACAAATACATCACTGTTACCTGACTGGGTAACAGCTTTTTGTTTTCTTTGTTCTCTTTGTAAAAAAGGAAAATACTACCACAGATATTTCCTTAAAGAAATTTTCCTTTTTAGCCACTGACACTTTAAGCCCTACCCTATGCACAAGTCTTCCGTGATTATTAAAACTGCAAAATACTCTCTAAGACACGTAGTCACTAAAATTCAATGGAGACCTATTAAACAAACAACTTTAAATGGTTTCACTTTATGTGATCTAACTAGTAATAGGATTATAAGCATGTCTCTTTTTAAATTCTCAGCTTTCTAATGTTAAGACCTGACATGGACACTCCAATACAGCATTTATCACACACCCAGATCAATCAATTAAGACCTTTTCTGAGGAGGGCAGGAGTCCAGGCACATTTCACTGACAAAGAAAACTGCTTATAATTAGTAATAAACTTTGCATTCCTTTTGGAAGGAATACAATGTAAAATGTAGCAAAGTAAAACAATATGGGGCTTTTGTATAAAATCAGTAACAATTGTCTAAGAAAAGTATAGTTTTATGCACATGCAAATGCCAATTTTCACATTAAAAGATGAATCTCCCACCTCAGGACTGCACAGTATCACCATTAACGACTTTTTAATATTCTGTATTTTGAAAGAACTCTTAAAGCATTAACAAATACATCTTAAATGTTTTTACGTAGGTTTTGGTGCTACCCAGAGGCTCTCAGGATGTCTTAGTCCAACCATTATGGTTGTACGGCACCACATCCAATCCCTTCCAAAGTGAAGAACCACACTGCATTTGTGACACAATGCGAACATAAATGTAAAACATGTTCAACAAATTTGTATCTCTAGCTCTCTGATGATTTCAACTGTTAGAAATAAGAACAGAATCATTTCTACTGTTCCTCAAAGAAACAAAACTAACAACAGCCTTTCTAGTTTCACCTCTAATTAGGCCACCTGCCTAATAATGCTGGTGTGTAAGAATGGCTCTTAACGCTTCTGACATATTAAAAAAAGGCCAGAAACATTCACCCATGTGCCAGCTGCTCACCTACCCCCCCAATCCTGCTTTAACTGAACTTTCAGATCCTCCTGGTTCTGTCTTGGTTACAGCAGCAACAGCCAGCAGAGCAGCATCCATCCTCTCTACTGAACTTGCACAAAGCTCTTAATTCATGCAGAGGGTGGCTGACATGCTCATGGTGATAGTTCAAGTGTTCAGTCATCTTCTGACGACTGACTGACCTCTCAACTGAGTTGCATAGTTTTTACTATAAAGTAGAAGTGGAAGGAAGAAAAGCCTGGGGGCAAGAAGTTAAATATTTTTCTGAGTGTGGAGGTAGAAGTGAATAACAAACAAAACAGTGACTTAAATGAGTTGTAATGAATCCAACACCACCATTAATGCATGCACAGTGTTGCTGTTACTTTGTCACTAGGTACAGTCCAGCTCTTTATATTACTAAATTTGCAAACAATTCTGTAAGACATAAAAAGCCACTAAGATGCAATGGATATCTATTAATATCAAATGAGACCCTTAAAATTATTTTACTTCATGTGAGCTAACCAGTGAGAGAACAATATCATGTTTCAACTCTTACAATCACTTTTCTAAGCAAATACTCTGTTGCAGCAGGTGTATTTTTAAACTGGGGCAATTAGCTTATATAAAGCAAAACTACAACTTTTATTTAATTTTTTATAAGGATCCTTTTTGCTTATAAAGACACTTAGTATAATTTTTGTGCTTATATGAAGTAATTTAAAAGCCAGTTGTTATAATGCCTATGAAGTGAAGCTAGAGGGGTAAACCATTTACATGATGCCTACATTCACTAATCCATAGGACACAGAACCATTTAACACAAATTACCACAGAAACATAACACATCACCAAGATATCTTATAATGGGAATGGTAAAATTAAAGTTACAAAGGCCACCAACCAGTACGGCCTCTCCTGCCACCTGTTGCTGGAGTCACTTTTTCTCCCATTCCCTGAGCTTCTCCCCGGAACCAAGGAGCTGAGCCTGAGGAGAGACGTTGAGAACTTGCTCATGGAGCAAAGTCTGAGCCAAGCTTGGAGTGTAGGGCTTAAATTCAGGAGACTGGTGGCAAATTGCATGGTGAGAGAGCTGATGGGCAGGACTGAGCACAAGGTGGTGCATCCTGGGGACACGGAAGAAAAGCTTCAGTGACAAGGCAAGGACACAGGCACAGCGAAGAAGGAACAGGCTGCCAGGTATGGGATGAGGCCCAGTGAAAGCTGTGGTGAATGAGAACGCCAGACAAGGAGTGGCTCCATTCCAAGAGCAAAGAAATGCTTTCCTATTTAATTCCTGCTGTTTAATTGCACCCTCTAATGGTATTTAGGAAACATCATTTACTTTGATTACAGGTGAGGCTATAAAACAGGAAAGTTGCACAATAGCTTCTGCTTCAAGTCGGTATTCCAAAGATTTCACAACTCCTGGAACACCCACACTACATTCCCTCACTTGAAACCACTCAAGAAACCTGGGAAAACCCAGCTTCAATTTCTCCTTCCCCACAAGATCACACATGAATGAAGACTTGTATTCAGCAAGTGGAATAAATGTGTTACATTTTTTTCACCAGGGGAATGGGTGCCTGTAAACTGCACCTCTTATATAAAATGACCTTTTTGCCTTCATTCAAGAAATCATCCATTTTCTTTACATATAAGCAGAATACTCATGTCACTTTCAGAAGAGATTACACAGAGAAAAATGGAAAACTACAGTGTAAGTAAGTATTCCCAAGCCAAGATCTGAAATATAACTAATATTAAATGTGAAAACACTATTCTGAAGATTTTGCCTTCATTCAGATAGAAGATGAAACTATCCCTGTATGAAGAAAGAACAGATTCTTCCACATTAAACCCTCTTGTACCTAAATAGAAAAACTCCAAGTTTCTCATGGTACCAAATATATCCTGTATGTTCTTCCACATTCAAAAGAAGTGCATCATTCCTCTCTATACAACTGTAATAATGAAAAAAACCAAACAGGACACCAAAGAGCTGCAAGAACTTCTCAAATCTTGTGTTAATTCAGAAATCAAACTCCCTCTGAGGTCTACAGCTGTTTCTATTTCCCACACATCAGATTAAATTTTGGCTGAGTGTGACGTAAGTTAACAAACAAAATTTGCTAGTACAGGCACTGGGGACACAATGGCATGGCCCTTTCAAATCTCCAGTTTAGCCAAAACAAAGAAAGAAAACTAGTTAGCTTTTGGTCAATTAATGGGGCACAGCAGAATTCCCTGTCTGTAAACACCACTCTGCTGGTAGGCAATATAAAAATAAGTGGCAAAACAAGCCTTTAGAGGACTTGCAACCTATTTAACAGAATAGCATCCAGGTCCTTCAGCCTCGTACATTGTCTTCAGTACAAAATGGCAGTTTAGAGGTCAGAAATGTATGCCAATAATTAGATGCTCAATGTTAAACCAGACCAGGGAGGTAGTTTACAGCTATTCTCTCAATAGCATCTCCTAGACTTCCTAACAGCATTTAAAATAGTGCCCAGACTGCCTGATGTGGCTGGAGAACACAGCTTTATCTAACATATCCATTAAAAATAAAAATTGGGAGAGACACTTGTCAGTGTTCGGGTTAAGGGCTTCTACAGAAGTCATTTAGGTATGATAACCTCATCAAAACTGTGCTCAGAAGCTGCTATTGTGACACCCATGACACATTAAATGTCCATCAGAAAAACCAGTCATCATTAATACCTCTATTTCTTCTGCTTCACAGAAAGAGTGAAATTGAGTTTCACTGTTTATAGATATGTCTGTTGGTTTAGAACCATCCTTCCTAGCTTGAGCTAAAAAAAAAAAAAAATCTGGCCAATGTTATCCAGATTTAAGTTGTACACCCTGAATTCCTGTGGGTCAATTAAAAAATTTCAGTCCTGCTTTATAAACCATCTTCACACAAGATCATTATATAATCCATTTGGAAATAGCTGAATATGGCTGACCAGCATGTGGTCAGCTTTTTTTTAATGGTAAATTTATATAACCTCATCTAGAAACAAACAAACAAACAAACAAACAAAAAAAAAAAAAAAAAAGCCCCTTTAAAAGTGTAAAAACTTAATAAAAAATTTAGGTAAGAGTTAAACTCTATTATTGCTTTCAGTCTTTGTCAGATATACCAAACCTGCAATCTTAAAATATTAAGAATAATCTTAACATTTCCCACTGCCTGCACGGAACCACTTCAGTTCACAGGGACTCCTCCAGGGTATTCAGAAACCTGTGGTTGAAAGTCTCCTTGTGTATTTCATTCCATGAGATACCAGGCCATTCCCAAGGATGAAAATAAGCCTGGTTATTTCCCAACAAGTTTGACATTGTTTTGCCATTTCCTGAATGAGCGTATCAGTCCTTGGCCACCACACAAATCATCCAGCCAGGACAGGCTATTTTTATAGTTCCCAGATGGTCTTTATGTACTTTCATGCATGACATGAGCTTCGCAGGATACAACCACTCTGTCGACCTTGGTGCATGTGAAACTGTTTTCTCCAAGTACAGAAAGGTAGGAGCTGTGCCGTACACATGGGTACATCTATTCATAGTTATGTCATGCACTTCAGCTAGCACTGCATCGTTTCATTTTCACAATGTACCTTAAAATTTGTCATTGGCAGGAGTTCAATTTGTGTCATAAAAAGCACACTGTCTTCAGTTTCAGTTCAGTCTAGTTATCTGCTGCTTCCAAAGGAAAATGTGACAAAGCATTTGCATTCAGGAGTTGAATAGTACTTATGATCCCAGCTCTATTTCGACTGCAAACAGCCATTATCACCCATTTCTGAAATTATATTGGAGATACTATTGACAGTCAGCATCTGAATAAACTCTTCCAAAAAATTCCCTTGAGGTTGCCTTCACATAGTCTTGGAAGTAGTAAGAAAAAAGTCCACACTCAAATATTTGACCTCAGTGTTATTAAAACCACCTGACTGAAACATAACAATGAAATACCTCTAGGAAAGCCAACAGAAACCATGAATTACATTCCTTTTTCAGGATAACCAGTTACTTGTATAGATTGCTGCTTTGCAAAATGGGTAACTTACCACCTATACAGCAATTCACAGAAGTGTTGTTAGTAGATACAACAAAAACAATTTTGACTCTGCCAAGACACTTGTAGACTCTGAAGGCTCCTTCCACAGTAAAGTATAGCAAGGCACAACTGTAGTTTGGGAGACCACAGAGAAGGTGAAGCCCATGGTACAGAAGTAAAGAGTTTATCTACACAAGAATATCAAATTGGGAAAGAACCTGAGGTGCCCTTGGTGCTTCAGCTGCCCTGTTTGGCTCATTCCTGTGTAGCTCCAGGCCGTAAGTGAAACCAAACTACACATCAGTGAGGGGCACAGACATGTGACAGAAAATGCCTGAGGACTTGGACTTGTAACCAAGGCAGCAAATAACAACATCTGTACAACAGCTATTCCAGGAACTTGCTAGACTGGTTTTCATACTCTGCTCCTGTTCTGGACATTGCATCAACTTACAACAAGTTAAAGGGAGGTTGTTGCTGTTGATGAATGGCACACTGGTTTCAAACACTTTTATATATGGAAGATGAGAAACATTTTATGGAGCTGTAAATGTAACAAAAAAATGTCAGTATGCAAAAAGCCATGGAACACACACATAAAAAGATGCAACATGCCTTTTTTTCTCTCACTTGGAACAACTTTATCACTTTAGTACAGGGCTGCAGTAAAATTCACTAAAGAATATATTTTTCTCTCTCTATTAGGGACCCATGGGAAAACTGCTCTGTCTGAAGTCCAAATTACATCTTCCAGTATTAAACTCCTTGGTCTATATTTTGACAGAGAATTGACATTTTCCTTCACTGTGCTCAAAACTCTCCAGAGTTTTAAATGCATATCTGGTACTTGATACAGTCACACATTAATCTCTCTGACCTCACAACCAAGGAAAATAAATGCCCCATAACATACTAAAAGAGAAAATGCCACTCTTGGATAGCTAAACTGTGCCTGTAAACTATTACTGGAACCACAGACACATTTTTGTTTGGTTGGCTTAGCTACAGAGACCAGAGCTGAAGGCAGAATGAAGTCCCCAGGTATGTGCTTGCTTGGGCTTGCAACCTGGTAGGATATGTGGGTCTCACTGCAGAACTTTGCTTCTCCCGACCTGCTTTGGGAAGAGACGGATGTTGGTGTGTGGAAGAAGGCTGTTCCAGGATGAGGAGCTGTTAAAAGCCTTCAGTCCATTCTGGCTGGGGATTGGCATCCCCAGGGACCCCTGGTGTCACTCCTCAGCTGCTAAGTCTGAGCACTACATAAGGTGCTACCTTGCTGTTAACAGCACCAATGAGCAGAACCAAATAGATAAAAATCAGGATGTCTGATTCTAAAGTCTGGTTCAACTGGAGATTTGTTCTGTAACCTGGATTTACATCTGGAGAGGTGTGCTTTATCAGCTTCAGTCAGCCCTAGGTAAGTTGGCTCTGGTGAGTGGAAGATGACAGGCAGGTATCACCTGCCATGGCTCTGTCCACCACAGCGCTGCTCTTGCCACGGAAAATGTCTCTGCTCAAGCGTGAATATGGTGAACAGGCAGCAATGCAGGTGTATGTTGTATCTAATTATTAAAGAAAAAACCTGAATTATACAGTAAGAGATCTATATGCACTAAAATATTCTTCTGTACTTAAGTAAAGAGAAGTCCTTTTCAGAAAAAAAAATTCACATGAGTTTTACAATCACTCTTAAGCTATCACCTTAAATAATGGAGTTTGACCACACAAGTCAGTCGGGCAGTAAATGAAATTCATAGTAAATCCAGAGAGCAACTACTTGTTAAAGCCTATTTATATGAGCTTAAAAATGTGTTGAAAAGAAACATATTTATTTTCATGTCCTGCACAATTCATCTTGCCTTAAAAGCTTGGAATATAAAAAAATACAGAAAAACAGTCTTATCCAGAGATGCTGTCCTTTGCACCAAATCATATATTTGGTCTTGTACAGTGTCTAAGCCATTTTTGTGCTAAGAGAAAGAAAAACACCTGCAGCACTGAAAATTGTAAATAAGACTGTCATTTGAGCACCAAAATGAAGAGAAAATATTTCACGTTTCTTTCATATTGTCCTAATGAAGTGTGTTTCATAATTCAAAACAATGAGAAAAACTACACAGTTTAGGCTGAAGAGTGATTTCCAAAGATTACATTTGATTCTCAATTCCAACTCTGCAACCTTGGGAAATACAACTTAATCTTCTTCACTTAGATCTCACTGTAAGCTGTTTTATAATAGTTCATTTAGGATTTATTCATCTCACCAGTGTTTCATGGTAATTAGCTGGACAAAATATACAGAAAAAAATGAAACAAAATCCCAAAATGATAAAGCAAACCTTATCAAAGGATATAAACTACACGTATCTTCACTTTCAAAATTCTCTTCAAGACACTTCATCTTCACAATAAAAAAACCAGCCTTGACTTTGAATTCAAGGTTGATTGAATTTCGTCACACTCCCAACCTTCCAGATCCTGTTAATTTAAATTATTAATTGGCAGATAGCCAGAAGAAGCAGGGGAGGGAAAATCTCATTTGTGCATGTGCTTAGACAACCAAAAATTCCCTTTACAATTGCTTATCTCCATAGTCCCTCTGTTCATCTTCCAGAAAAGCAACAAAAAAACTGCAGAAGCACTGCCATGGTAGATGAGAATGAAGTGCTGGAAGTGTAATCCATTTTCCAACAACTGCAGAAACACACATTCTTGCCTTTTTTACACTCCTTGTTTCATTGCTGGCATTAGTAGTTATTTTTTAACTGCTGCACAATACGGCAAGTCCCTCTGACAAGAGATGTAAAGCCAAAGCCTCTTTCCCAAAGAACATTTATTAAAGCTCTTGACTAAACCCACTGTAGCTATTATTAAAGAAAAGGATGAGACTTTATGGCTCTCAAGTGAAGCAGGGGCATGACAGCGACCCCGAGGTACTCAGAGAACCTCACTGCTTTCAGCTGTAAGGAAGGTGCAGTTTACAAGGATGAAGAGGAGGGATGCAGGGGTTACATGTAAGCCCACAAAAAACGGGCTTATCCACTTTCTAAGCTCACTCCTTCTTATGTCACATCCCTCAATTATTTTTGCCTTTTCTCATTTCTTTGTCATGCTGATAAAACTTCATTATTTCTCCTTAGTTTTTGGGGTATTCAAAATGAAGGTTATCTTTATGCTGGGGTGGTCGAAAATTTGCAGTTCTCTATTTCCAAGACACAGCTGACTAAATTTGGCAACATTTGCAGTATCTGCTGAAATCAATACCTGACTTCCTCTACCCCAAGTAGCATTAACTAGATAACTGACAGTAAAATAAAAGAAAAAAAGAGAAAAAAAGGAAAAGATATGATGATCACTGTCATCTGCCTACTTTTGGTAGCAATCACTTTTTACCCCTACCATTGATGTGAATGGTTCAATCTGGAAATATTTGTAGCATAAAAAAAATATACAAAAAATCATACTCAATTTTTACAGGCAATGTAGGCAATAGAAGATCTGGAACTAAAAGCAGTACATGAAATAAAATAATCATTTAGGTTGGAAAAGACCTTTAAGATCATGAAGTCCAAGTGTACAATAATGGTATTCATATGCCTTGTAATTTGTTCCTTGCTGAAACCCCTGCAGAGCCTGACAGCCAGAAGCTGGAAGCCTGGAAAGTCACAGCTGTCACCACAGTGCAGGTGACGCCAGGAGGCTGCAGGACACTTAGGGAATAGTAGAACTCAATTGTGGGGAGCTCAGCCATGGCTGGGCAGATTTAATACAGCACAGTGGCCTCGCTGGCCAGGTTTTGCCCTTCTTGCTGTATGGCCTGCAAAGCCTTTTCAACAAATGGTATTATAGACTTGAGACTTTATGTTGCTCTTCATTGTATTACTGCCATAGTCAATGGGAATAAAATTGACTTCGGGAAACCAAAGGCCAACCTGCTGCAGGTTTTTTTCTTGCACATTACTGCTAATAAGAAGTTGTGTCAAAGTGAAATTAACTCTAATTTGCAGGGATAATGGTTCAACACTCCTTTTTGCAGTGTTGTTGCCATAGATATGAACAGTTGTATCTGACCAAAACTTACTCAACCATTTGTCTGTTTCACAGGGAAGGTGAGTTAGATCTGACTGTCTTTTATCAGCATGGACTATGACTAATAGTCAAAAATGCAGCAAACACTACCCTGTTACCATGTGCCCTAGCATCAGTATTTGGGGGAGACACTCATATATGACAGGTATCTCAGCTTGAAGCTATGCTGTTACTTTCCAAAATCTGTATGCAAATTCAAAGCCATAATTTAGCCTTTAGTGTAATCAAACACCCTTTAAACATGAGGGGAGAAGTCTGTTTCACTATGCTCAACAATCAATTCAAATCTTTGAAAAGGTAGTTCACCATTGACCACAGCACACAGAAAACATTTTGCAACTTCCTCCCAGTCTTTTATGTATTCAGAAATACTTCAACTGTCCTGCCAGGTCCAAGAGGTAAGTAATTTCACTTGGAAAAAAGAGGCACCCTGTCATACCTTTCCCAAGCCCCAGGCTATTGCAAAATCCAGTCCTATCTGTACTAAAAAGCAACCACGTCTTGCCTTAAGCCTTGACCTCATCCTTTTACCTCTGTTTCAGCTTGGTGGGCCTAATTTAAGCAGTGATTTACTAATTAGATGAAAAAGCATTAAAAATGCCTGCAAAACTAATCAGGAATCAAGTCCCAGTGACTACTTCATCTCCAATCACCTAATTTCCATAGCTGCCAGATCAAAGGTATTACAGATGGCATGGACTCAACAGCACAGTTCAAATCTGAGGATGGATTATTGACAATTGAATATCACTGATGAGTAAACCAAAACTAAAAATGACAGCTTTTCAAATGTGCAGGGGAAGAAAGAGGTTCATAAGAATTCTTCTATATAGCCCAGTTCTTTTCTGCTTCCAGGTCTGTTTAGTTATCATTCACTGTACTGATGTGTTATAATACTGGTGGGGATAGGGGAACATAATATCGACTGGTTTTATTCCAATACTGGGGTGAAAAGCCTATTAATTATGTAGAGATTACACACCATCCACAGGAAATGATTGTTGCTTTCAAGTGTTTAATTACTGTGGGGAAAAAACTAACAGTGCTTTTAAAGAAATGCCCCAACAACTTCTTATACATTGGCTATTACTCGTAAGGAAATGAGATAATTCTAAGGGCAGGATGTTAATTTTTATCTGCTATATTAGTTAAAAAACTACATGGCAATGAAAAGCTGTTCTGCATTGTTCCAAACAAAACTAAGAGTGGCTAAATTAAAAAAACCGTTCAGATGACAAGGTACAGTATACGATAAATTGTCGTTGGTTTTAGGCTGGTTTATGCCTAGATTTTAGGCTCAGATAACACAAAAACCAAGAGCAGGAAAACGTGATCACAGATGTATGAATTTATCTGTTTTATCAGTTCAGTTGCAGTTTAAAGCAGTTTAAATTTGAGTTTTGATAATGAAAGGCAATGGGAGCAGATCAAATGGTGCAAGTGATTTGATTAGCTCCCTGCTAACCATCTCGGGTAGATTTAATTTAGAACGGCGCGATCACGTCTGACTGTGGCAAACAGCTCTGCACCTGCCTTCCGAGGTGACATCTTCATAGCAGACCGAGAGCTGCTGTATTTGCAAGGATTTTAGGAAGATCACCCATTTTAAGCTTCTGGTATCTTCTCAAGACAAGAAAAGAAGTTCAATAAAGAGAATGATGCAAGTTTCCAGAATACTAAGAAATCGCACAATGAATAAAATCTGCTGTGTAAACTCTCTCCAGAGTCCCTGAAAAGCATTATTACCATTATGTAAACAAGCCCTGGGGCTGACTTTAGGAGTTAACTCAAGCAAATGGGACAAAGCCACAGCAAAAACCATACACCTGAAAGATTTAATCAACAAATCCACTCCAGGAGTAAATGACTTGCCACAATACCAGAAATTTTTTCTCCATCCCTTTAAAAACAAGGCCACTCCTATTTTGCTCTCTCTTTCAAAGGGACATACAATTCTTCTGCTGCATAGCAACAATGGTTTAAATCAATACAAATGCTATCTCATTTGTCTCCAATATTCTTGTGTCAAAATATTAGGAATACAAAACATAATATAATGATGCAGACCATTACCTATCAATGAGTTCTTAATGCCCACTCTCCTGTGAAATCCTAATCCAAACCTGACTTAAGAGTCAGGAGAAAACATGTGCCAAGAGGCTGGACTCTCAACAAAGAGAACATACTCTTCATCCAAGCTGCTGTATGCAAGGCAAGAGCATGCACTGATTACAGGACAGACAACCAAAGCAAGAAGAGAGCTGAGACATGGCACCATAAAAGCTTTGGGGAAGGACTGAAATAATATCCACAAGATAAATGGAAACTCTGGATAGTCTAAAGAGACTTTGCAAATTCCCAAAATATGATCTTGATGAAAAAAGTTAATATAAATAAAGGTGGTTAATTCATAGGAAAAAAAATAAGAGGAACAGTTGGCAAATTCGTATTTACACAAAACTGGTAAAAGGCAGTAACAGCAGGCTTAATACCAAGGCTTTTCTCCCCTCATTTTTTGATTTTGGCCACACTAGCTAATCAAACATCTATGGAGAGGAGAAATTCAGAGGATCCCCAGGCTTAGGCCTCCCAGCCAAGGTTGTCAGACCATTCCCTCCTCCTTTTTCACTTAACTTCCCTGACCCAAGTGCATCTACTGATAGCATTCCTCAGAGCACAATTTTCACCTTGATGGCACCACAAATAGCTTTGCTTCCTTAACTTTTGCTGCTCTGGCCTAGGGTTATTATTTAAAAAACTGATATAGTATTTGTTACTTTTATTTCTTTTAATGATCTTTGCATAATTTTAAACATGTGCTTAATGGGGAGAATTTTCACTCCTTGAGCTTGCAAAGACTGTATATATTAACAGACTTCCAAAACATTATCTAATGAGGTTAAATTCAAAAGATTTGGGCTTACTCTTAAGCAAATAATTTACAAAGACCTATCAGTTTCTAGAGAGAAATCAAATGCATGCATGCATTACAAGGAAAAACAGCTTCTCCAGTTTACAACTAAACAACATTTATCAACTCAAATTGTTTAGAACAGAGTCATCCAGCTATACTTAATAGCTTGACATAAACCTGTAGTTCTTTAAAAGAAGGAAATAAACAAAATATTGGAATGAAATAATTTGAGGCAATGTTTTGGGAAAACATGGCTGGAAAGACCTCATGTCATTTAAGATACCAAGTTTAGACTTAGCTGAACTTTTGACTTAAAAAGAAGGCATGAAATTAGAAGCGCAAAATGAGATCATTGTTCTAAAACCTGATGTAATTTATTTTTAAACATGAGATTAATTTACATTTGAGGTCAAATTCTGAAGCAAATTATTGAGCCTTAAATGACCAAAGATATTTAATATCTTTATTCATGGAATGGAATCACATAAGGAACCAGAAGACGCACTGTTGCTTAAGGCCATATTACAATGTTTATTCAAAAAGGTGTACTACACCTTTCTTTTGTGCCAGTATAAGAATTATTATTTTTGCATAATGATGCTCTATTTTTAATATAGAGCAAAAGATTCATCTCAATCTCAACTCCTTGCTGTACCTTGACCTGGAACAGTATTTCTAAACTAGCAGTCCAGCAATTGCCAATAACTACTATGGTACGAATACTTCTTCATACAGACTGCTGTTTTCTTATATTATCAACTGCACTTAATGGGACATATTCTAAACTCACATTTTGAGATTAACCACTGAAAATATAAGGTTTCCTTGATGCATTTTGCAGTTTCAAGAGGCAGAATTGGTTACCAAAGGCAAAATTGCACTGCCAAGCTGTAAAATGCGATTGTAAATAAATGTCATGTTTTACATATATTTTTAATAATTACCTATCTAGACAAAAGTATTACTAAATGTGTGATATACTATGTATGTATAAAATTAAAAGATTAAAGATAACTGATATATAGTGTAAATAGTTCAGCATAAAAGTTAAAGCACTATGTGAAGGCCAGTGACCTAAAGGGAAGCTGTAATTGCTTCAGCTTTTTCTAGCATCTCACACGAAGCTAACCTCAGGTTTTGCTTGGCAGTTTATAATTCAATGAGGAGAGAAAATGTCTAGCCAGAGTCCTGGACTCACTTCAATCAGAAAAAAAGATGCCAGTGCCTCAAACCAGCTATTACTAAAAAGGATGAGTACACAGTACAAACTGTTCAAAGCGTGGTATCATTGCCATTGTGTTTACAAAGAATTCTCTGAGTCAGACTGGCATTCTTTTCTGTGTAGCGGAGAAACAAAAACACCTTATACTTTTAAAATTGGTTTTACAATATTGAATGCAATCATCCTTTAAACATACAAACTAAAAGAAAAAAAAAGAATTTTTTTTTTCTATCAAGGAATGTAAAAATGATTAAGGTGAATCATTATATCCAGAAACCTTGATTACCAGGGTGAAACTAAGTAGGGACTAGAGAGAAATTATTCTACATTTCCTTGATCAGAGATATACAATCACGCTATAGATGAAGGCAGCTATGATTGATTACTCTGTTTATTAGGACTGCAAGCTGGTTAGATAAAAGGGAAAATTAATTTGTGCATGCATCAGTTGAACTAAGCTTATTTAAACTGATTTAGGTTGACGATAAACACAATTCATGTTACAGACATTTGGGATGCTTGCTAAATCACATTGTAGCTCACAGAGCAACCCAAAAAAAATGTTAACCACTTCAGACACAACAAAAAATAAAAACCCACTTTGTTCTGTTACAAGGGAGATGTTTTGCAGAGTGTCTTCCCTGTCACCTGCTATTTTCCCACTAACCCAATCTCCAGAACCATTTATTAGAGGATACAGCACTATAAGACCCTAAGCAGCCATCTCACATGTGAAGGTCTGAACACAACAGAGATTATTCAAAGGCTATGGGCAAGTCAATAAAAGACTATTATTTTGAGACCTACAGCAGAAATGGTGACATTGGTGTAAAACCAGGTGTGCTGCAGCTGTTTGCCTCTGCTCCTTACCTGGAGTTTACTGTCCCTGACAGCTGAAGCAGAGCTAAAAACTGACTTCAGCAAGAGCTGGCTGGGAATGGACTTTGCACTGAAACAGTCATGGAACTTGAGTGCTCTGCTTTTGCAGCTCAGGTGTGGGCTCTGTGATACCTCAAATCACCTCAGCTTTTTCTGTGGTGATCACTCACTCTCCAAATACGCCATTACAACAACTTTACTAATCACTGTATTCACATTTGTGAAAAAAACCCAAACAAACAAAACCAAGCTTGGACCAAGGTCCTTGATTACAAAGCCGAGTGTGAACCTGTGACCTCAGTGTGTAAGTAAAAACACAGTTTCAGTGACGACCATGTTTGCAAATCCAATCTGATTAATTACACCTGAAATATCTCCTGTTTACACCTTAACTTTCATCCCTACACTAAGTAAACTTTTGAGAAAAAAAAAATGATTTCTTTTCATTTACAGCATTTCTTTGTAGACTAGACACTAGCATTTAGAGTGCAGACACTAGACACTAGCAAAATTACAGGTAACAATGTTCACAGGCTGCTTGAATACAGAATTTCTTCTGAAATTACCTGATGTTAATCTGTATATTGGGCACAAATTTTTAGCATATACTATCTATATAACAGTATGTTTATCTATCAATTATATTCATTTTCCATTAAATCAAAACTGATAGGAACAAGGTCATACAAAAATGTAAATGAAAATACAGATCCTGTACATCTCCAAGGCTTAATTAACAACTTACTGAAAAAACAATCATTTTATAACTGTTCTGTTTCTGTGTGGGATGGCTGCACGAGACATTCAAATTATTCAGGAGCATGTTTAACTAGACTGCCTGTAGTGATTCCATTTCTACACCACAATATGGTAAAATAATTCTGTTTAAAATAAAAGCTCTGTTTGAATCAACCTTTAAAAAGCAGAAAATCTTATTTGTCCTCAGAGGAAAGCTCTCCTAGCTCTCTTTGGGAAGCAGCCGATTTACTGCACATACACAGCCCCTCACTGGAGGCAGGCCGCAGAAGGCACCGTGTCTCTGGGAGGTGCCTCACACAGTGTGTGCACAGCACCTGTCCAAAGAAAGAAACACCTGAGCTTCCCCAGAGTGCTGCAGCCTGAGCTGAATCACTGACCCGGGTACATTTCTGCAGCTCTGCCCGGACGAGTTAAGCAGGCTTTGGCTGGATGAAAAAGCACTCTTGACCTGGGTGAAGTCTTTGCTGGCAAACTCAGAGGAGCAGTTTTGGGCAAGGCAGAGCTCCACTTCCCCCTCCTTCTGGCGTGGTGTTTGCTCATAAAGGTATGAACCTTTCCCTTCAGCTGGCACTCCAGCTGAACTAAATACATACTTATTAATGACTACAACAAAAATTGCCTTTTCCCACTTGGCATATCTCTTATTAGCACTTTCAAGTGACTGGCACAGTCAATGTGGTATCATAATGTGCTCTACAAATCAAATAGCAGAGTATGGGATTATCACAGTTCAGTCCTACAAGGTCAGAGCTATGCCTTAAGTAATCACCAGCTTAGATTAAAAACCAAAGAATAAGGCATTTTGCCATCTCATTTTGGAATGCTACCATCCTCTTTGCTATCATCAAAAACCTTCCTTGAAACCTTAGCTGTGTTAAAGACAAAAGATTTGGAAAAAAAAAAGAAGCACAATAATTTTATTCCACTAGCAGTAGTTTAAAACTGTACTGTGTAAGAGAAAGTTTTAAAGCAAGTATTTCAGAAGTTAGCCATGACTGAAATAGTAGTTTCATCTCTCTACCACAATGTAAAATAAATAGGTTCATGTTCTAGCTACATATACTTTTTATGACTTCATTGATAACTCAGAAATACTAATTAATATTTCATTAATAAAATCAGAGTTCAGCTAACCATGATTCACCAAGCAGGAAGAGAAATACCAGGGAATATGCAAATAAAGCTCTACTTCAGCCATGAAACAGCTGCAAATTTAAAGAATGTTCAAGTTATTTTAAAATATGCTTATTTAAAAATATTACTACAATAGTTCACTATTTTCAGTGAACAGTTATGATGCCATTAGACTTCAAAGAACAACCATTGTATGAATAGTTCATGCATACACCCACAGGTGCAATATTATTTGATAGCAACACTTGAAAAACAACATTAGAAAACAAAATCAATACAGAGTTTATTAATTAAACCTCAGAATTATAAAGGATATTGTTTTAAAACTGTTTGATTTTCTAGTCCATAAATCTAACTGACCAATAAAATTATTTAGTTGGATCAGGTGCCAACAGCAACTTTAGTTAACACACAGAAAGCCTCTGTATGTTTGCATATGCATATGCCTATGGAATATCACTCATAAAGTTCTAAATAATAGGAAAAATCATTAAAAATTAGTAACTGTAAAAAATTATAAAAGCTGTTATGAAACAGTATGCATGGGGGTGTTATGGTACTTATCAAAATCATGCATTTGCAAGCAAACCTTTTGTTTATAGTTTCTCTTAATCTCTTTGTATAAAATGCAGTGTTCTTCTTCAGCAAAAAGAAGATACATATCTCCTCAAAATAAAGCATGTCAGTGCTAACTTATGGATAATAAAACATTCTTCTCAATCACACCAAATGAATGTTTCTGAAAGAATACTGTTCTGTAAACTTAAAAAAAAAAATGAACATTTTTTTATATTAATTTGTGCCTCTGCACTTCTACCAACAGTCACAACCTGGCACTACCACATTTCATTTGTGACATTCCTAAATTGCACTTATTCCAAGCTCTTTGAACAACAGAAATCTGTTGATATGCTGATATATTTGAAGTAACTTCCACTACATTCTATCCATCTTGTTCTTAAATTCAAAGTAACTAATTCATACAAGAAACATGAAACTAGGAATAGGTGACCTGTTTCTTCCAAGGTATCATGTGCATACACCTACTTATCCTACTTTTTCAAACCAAACTTCCCCAACCTTTCATTTTTTGGCATCCAATTTCACCTCATCTCTTTGCTTTATCTTGCTTTTTAGAAGGTTTTCTAGTCAAAATACTGTCATTCCCTGTGCATTCATACAACACATCCCACATGATCCTGATAAAGCTGACCTCTTACCATTGCCACACCTATCATACAGGTAGTCAACAGTTTTCATTCTAACTGCTGGGGACATCTCCACTAAGAGCCAGACAAAGGGTGGAGAAGATGGTAATCAACTTTATTAGCACCATTATCCCCCAAAATTACTGATAATTCAGGATGCCAAGGTCTTGCATTCATACAGTTAACGTGCCAGCAGATCCCAGAAGGATATACTGTTGGCAATTTGAGATAAAGCAAACCACAAAACTGTATCAGAGAACTGGATGATCTGCTTAAGTATGTATTTTTGAAACGTGAAAGAACTATGAAGGATGCTTATCTGAGAGAAGTAAGCTAGAAATACATGCAGTCAGTAGTAACTCATCAGACACTCACAAATTTTATTGCTAGAATACACATATTGAAGGCACAGGCCCAGAGTGTAATTATCATTTTGGTATTTGAAAAAGTTTAGTTAATCACAAGCATGGAAGTTCATTAGCCCAGTAAACAAAATTTGCACCTGGGAGAAAGTACAAGGGTAAAAATGTGGAGAGCTCTTCCTACCCCACTGCCACCAAGGACCAAAGGTAATGATTAAACAGCCCAAAAAAAGGCAACCTGTGGCAAAAAAAAATCATACTCCCATTCTGGGTTAAGGGTGTAATTAGCTTGAAATACGGATTACACTTGAAAACCCAATGAAATTAATTCTAATAGGAAAATCTGGCTAACTGAAACAGCACAAGACCTTCAACTTGGGATTCACGTTTTAAAGTACTACAAACATGCTACACAAAAAACCCCAAACAAGCAATATATATTTTCTTCTAAGTAGAAGAAAAGCGTTTTTACAGATAAGGAGACTGTTAGTAACCAAAATGAATGTTAAAAGATGACTTTAAATTAGTACACTGAAATAATTTGTGCCTTAAGAGTCTTTAAAGTGTTTTTGAGAGGATCATTTCAATGATGCTAATTTTCAATACATTTTGGAGCACCACAGAAAATCAGTAAGACTGACAGCATTTTCTGCTAATAGTTGAGGATGTTAAGCAGTATGATCTCAGTAATTATAGAGCTCTATGCCATTACTAATCTCAGGCAAAACAGCCACCAAACTTATAAAAGATAAATTCACCGGGAAATTACGTGAAAAAAACGGATGCTAGTCATCACCATTTTATAAAAACTTGCTAAATAAAAAAGAGAAAACTATTTAATCATCTGATAAAGTTACAAACCCTGGTCAGCAGACATTATTCCATAAATGAAACACACTGACTTTTGAATGGCATATATCTTACAGCCACACAAAACTCAGAGTAAGAAATTATTATCAGTATCATCAGGTGTAATTAAGATATAGATATGAAAAAGTAGCTGTTAACAGGAAATAATAATTGAAAAAGTCTCCACATTCCTGCAATAAAATCATCCAGTACTCACTCAACACATATTTAAGAGTATCATCGATGATACAAAACTAAATACTGTTGATAACAGTAATGGCACATTAATTGTCCTTTACTGGTCAGTAAAGGTAGTGGAATTGTTATCCAGAATAATATGGATTTCTTTGTACGATGGGGACAGTGTATTACAGCCAAGTGGACTAATGTAGCAACCAAGAAACAATGCAGGTAATACTCAGAAAACAGTACACAGACTTACAAAATGCATACAATCCTAATTTCTTAAGAGAAACAACTCAATACAAATGACAGTGAAGCCTGACAACAAAAGGGAGTATTAAACTTCCCACACATGTAAGTGCATAAGACCAGACCATACTACCTTAGTCCACAGCATTAGTGGTATTGGAATAGTGAATATAGCTATATAGCCCCTGCACTGTTTTCCCAAAATGGCAAAGATGCAACTGTTCTTTCTCCATTATTCACCAAAAAAGAGGAAGAATTCTCTACCTTCTTAAGATGTTAACTAGAAGGCCCCACATGCTGCTATTAGCACAGAAACTCATGTGGAAAGAGCACAGCAGCAATTTGAAAACACTGCAGAGAACTAATGAATGTTACATGAACACAGAAGCTGTCTCTGATCCACGGCAGGAGAATAAGATTGCGCAGGCATAAAGGTAGAGCTCGGGCAGTATCGATGGTGCTGTAGGTACAGTAGCATGACAGATCTTACTGCTGACATGTTCTGGGGTTATTTCCTACCACAGCAATTGCTTAAGACCAAAGTCACTTAAAGAACAGTACAGTACTTCTTTGTTTTGCTTCTTCAATCTGTATCTTAAAAACCAACCCTGAACAAATGAAGACTTTTTGTTAAATGCCTCTGTTCAAGAGAGGTGGACTGCCACAGCCTTGAGTGACAACACTGGTAGGAGTCCATCACGTATGTGCACAGGACCTGACTGCCCGGGTGACTGTACCAAGGAAAAACCTGACAGGACAGGCAGTGGCACACCAGAGGTGAGCTCTTATCTGGCAATTCCTTTTGGCTTACCTGGTCGTGAGACCCTTGAGCTGCTGAATGCTGCTCCTCGCAGGCTGCTGTCAAGAGTCTGGGGGTTTGAGTTACCATGGAGATCACCGCATCTGACAGCTGAGGGGGCTGCAACGAGACACAGAGGTACCCATCAAACCAGTGTCCATCACCTCATCAAAACACAAGCACTTGACTCCTGCTTTTGGCATTCACCAAGGTCTGAGCTCCCAGATTAGGAGCTCTAGCTAAATGGTAAGGGGGGAAAAAACCCAACACTCATCACCAGAAGAATTAGAGAGGTGAGGGCAATCCCCAGTGACACACAGCATCTGAGCACTCTGCAAATCCACGCACTTTTTCAGGAGCTTGGAAGGATCATAATATACCATGAGTTTGACTCAACAATTTTCAGCCTCTCTGGTCAAGTGTAACAACAGCAAGCAATTCAGCCAGAACCACTGCTGAGCACAGGACTGAAATGGCAGTGTGCTGCCTCAGAAGGGTGGCACACAAAAAGGCTCCCTCAGAAAGCCTCCAGTGGGAAACTGACTGAGCATCACTTCTGTGCAAGAAGTAGGCAAAAGATCTTTCTTGAATGTTTTTGGGGCAAGGCTGAAGGCAAGCTTTTATGAAAATCAAACACGAAAGACAGTCTGGAATTTGTTTGCAATAATAAACCTATTTGGAGACTTTTCCAAGCCTGCCAACAAGCACAATGAGTAAAGCCTTATATCTCACTGCCTTTGCCATTCAAGCACCACATATATTGACTAGTTTCTTATTCTTCCGTTTCAAGCTTTATGCTCAATTTTTGTCTACATAATTTAATAATTAAATGCTGTAAAGTGAAATGAGATAGTCACTGGAGACTTTTAAAATTAATTATCCTCTTCCATACAAATGCCTGACAGCTTTTAAAATTGTTGTCCTGGTTTTGTCTGGGACAGAGTTCATTTTCTTCCTAGCAGCTGACACAGTGCTGTATTTTGGATTCAGTATGGGAGTAATGTTAGTAACACAGTGATGTTTTAGCTGTTGCTGAGCAGTGCTCACACTGAGTCAGGGAGGAGCAGGTGCACAAGAAGCTGGCGGGAGCAAGGCTGGGACAGCTGTCATGGTGTGGCCAATCTGTGCCATACAATGCCACACCCAGTATATGAACTGGGGAGAGCTGGCTGGGAGGGGCTGTTCACTGCTTGGGGCTGGGCTGAGCATCCTTCAGCAGGTGGTGAGCAATTGTATTGTGCACCACTTGTCCTTTTTGGGCTTTATTTCTCTCTCGGTTTGTTATCTCCCTTTTAATCATTATTATATTTATTCTTTATTTATATTTATTATTATCTTTATTTATATATATATACATTTTATTTATTATTTATTTCCATTATTAAACTCTTCTTATCTCAACACATGGGTTTTACTTTTTTCTGATTTTTCTCCCCATACCACTGGAGTGAGTAGGGGGATGGAGCAAGTGGCTGTGTGGTTCTTAATGACCAGCTGAAGTTAAACCACAACAAATATACATTAAGTATTATTTTATGACATAATCAATTTATTAGATAACATATTTAAACACATCATCAGGAAAAGCTTTCATAAATCCAGTTCTAATTCTCAGTCTGTAGTACTACAACATGTTCTCACTTACTTCACTGTGACATAAACACACCATCTAACCAAATACACCTACTCACTTCAGAAAGAGTTACATCTATCCTAACCAGAGGTGAATGACTACACAAGGGACAATGCTTGCCTAGTGAAGCATCACAAACTATTAGCAATGCATGAGCTGGACATCCACAGTTTTTCTGAGTTTGTCTACTAAATGCATATAAATCTTCATCTATATGGCTATGTATCTAATTACCTGTCTAATTCTCAGATGGCATTGTGAGTTGACTGTTCTCATCTCTCCATCTCATCTCATCTCATCTCATCTTCTTTTTTTTTTTTTTTTTTAATTATAGAATCATGTAACAGTTGGGGTTTGAAGGGACTTAAAGATCATCTCGTTCCAACCCTCCTGCCATGGGCAGGCACACATCCCACTCCCACTAGACCAAGTTGCTCAAAGCCCCATCCAACCTGGCCTTGGACACTGCCAGGGTTGCAGCATCAACAACTTGTCTCCCATCTCATTTTTCCTGTGGAGCATGTTATGTTTATGCAAAATACAATACACTCAAGAAGCATAATTGTGTGCAAATATAAAGTCTGTTAATCCAAGCAACAATTAATTAACAACCAGAAAATTAACATTTTCCCATGTCTTATGGGAAAATTGTTAAGAGTATTATTATACTAAAGTTATCTCTATTCAATACCCTTACATTATGCTCTGCAACAGTAACTAACATACTGTGGCTTCTCTCATGTCAAATACCAGGGAAGTAACTGGCTTATCTGGAGCAAAGGCTTCTGTAAGATTCATGGAGTTCAAATGACACTGTAGAATACCAGATACTCCTACTGTAGCACTGCAGATGAATCAGGGTTATTGAAGAAATTCTTTCTATCATCATTATGCTCATAAACTGGTTGGATCATGTTTTCATTTGTTCTGTTTACAAATCTTATAAACTGGATCACTGGTGGTTTCTATCAGTGACAGGATCACTTAAAGGCTATTCATCTTTCCACAATGCTACAGAGGCAGGAGGCAGCAGTGCAGGCAGCACTGGTAACCCAGGCTGGAAGAGCTATTCACATCCTTTGGCAAGACCAGCTTTGGTTACCTTGCAAGACAACTTTTTGGCAAATACTAGCTCTCTACTGAAAAAGTGAAAAGTAAAGTGAAGAAGATATTAGAGGTGAAAATATATGAATATTATCATTTTATTACCTATAAGTGTCAGTGAAGCTTTAAAGTTACATATATATTTCCTTTATGATTGGAGACAGCACACAGATATTGATGATTGCAATAATCATATGTTATCATATGGCCCTACGCACAATGTTTTACTCAACAACAAGAGTTTCTTCAAATCCAATTTCATTCAAAAGTAAATAATAATATGAGCTTTGACGTAAACAGTAGGCAAAGACAAAAATGTTCTTTTAAACTTTCATTTGTAATATCAGCATTACAACCTATAATTACTTACAGTAGTACTTAAAGTCTTCACAATTTACAAAGAAATTGAAAAATAATCCATCACCAGAGATCAGAGAACACAGCTGCAAAAGTGATTAGAACAGTGTAGAAAGTACTTTAATAAGAAATATCTGGTGAGCTCCACTGGTATAGTTTATGACAAAAAAAAAAAAAAAAAGACAGATGACCTAATTACAGCACCTAAGTATTTTCACTGGGAGAACATACAAAGTACCAACTGGCTTGTTAATCTAGCAAAGGGTTTGCATAAAACAAATCAGCATCTGGAAGCTGACAAGAAATTCAAATGAGAAATAAAGCACATGCTTTCCATCACCTGTGACTAACCATTAGTGCAACTATCCAAAGGAGAATGCAGAGATTCTCCATTTGTTGATGCCAAGCTTTAGTGGAACTTTCTCAGAAGATGAATTTCAGTGGAAACACAAGATATCCCTGCAGTCATACAAATGTTACTCTATTTCATACAGATAGACCAAGTCTGCAACACGGAGAAAGGGAGATTAGGTGCCGTAGTCATCCATTCCGGCTCATAAATTAAATATATTATTATCAAAACCAATTGTCTGGTTTTGTAACTAAAGCACTGGGTGGTGACAAGCACTGGGCATGCTGAGCTGCTGGTGTCAGCAAATACTTAGTGACACACGTGCACATATACACACACAGTGAGAGGGGGAGTGTGCATGCAGGCCATGTGGAGTCACACAACTACTGCCATCTTTCCAGACAGGTGGACTAAATTCTGTTGGAATAATACTTTGATTTCTAATTTAGGAAGCTTACTCTGTCCTCCATGAGCTGAAAGGACTCAGTCACAGGAGAGTGGCAGCAGGAGCTCTCTTCACAAGGGTCACTGGGAGCATCAGTCAGATGACTGAAGACAGGCAATACAAATGATGCCCTGGAATCTGTGCATGGAGCAATAAATACAGTGCTTCACGTTACTGACTACTTGCCAGTCTTGTCCCTGTGGACAGTAAGTGTTCTGGGCAGAAAAGCCTTCTCACTGGGGTATTTCAGTGGGTTAGCCAAGCAGTTCTCCACCTCAGCTAAAATCCAGGGGCTGCTGTTTGCTTACAGCTCTCTCCCTGCAACATCAGCCTCACTCCAAGCACACAAATATCAGGCTTCTTGCAAAGAACAATGTAAGAAGAAAAGGAAATAAAAACCAGTTATGGCCTAAAGATTACATTGGTGTCACAGTGAGCAAGCTTAAAAATTTCACCCTTTTAGCAAAGGATCGGAAAGTTATTGGACGTGCTAATTTAGCTAGCATCAGTGGTGCTGTTGCTAATCTATGCCTTGGGCTGCTAAGTGTCAAGAAACGTAACCATGCTTAAATACCAACAAAAATAAAAGTTTTAAAAATTCTTTCCTTTTTACTAATCGTTCATCTGATGCACAAGGTTTGTCTTTGCATTTGCACTATGTTTGGAAACACAAAAGTCAACCTATGTAAACATGTTCATTGACCTCCTTATCTCTCAGCTCCTCCACTGGACACAATTTCTGTGAAGCAAACCCATGGAAAACCCTGGCACCACCTCACATGTGGGCAGCTGATGAATGAAGAAGTCACCAACCCCCCTGGTGACTGTCCCCAGTGCCAGCATAACTTAAAGAAAAGCAATGAGGCCTTTCCTGCCCTGGCCAGGGCAGGGCAGAGGCCAAGCCCCGTGTCAGGCCAAACTGCACAGCACCATTTGCACTGAAGTCAATGGAGGGGTGTTCCTGAAAGGAGGGCTGAACTTGGTGCTGCCCTTAGTGGGCCACAGACCAAACACTGCATTTATCTTCTGCTTCATATGTAGATTTCTTTTCACAGGCACCTGAGTGACTTTGGGAAACTGAAACTGGGGTCCAGATTTATAGGAGGCACTTGAAATTACCAGCTGGGCAGGTGGCTGGGGTAAGGGCACCTAAATAGTACAGCAGTTTTACTCTTGATTTAAACTTGAAATAACCAGTCACATCATTTTGGAAGATGTTTCAGTGAATTCTACTAATTTCCTCTAAATGTATTTAGCTGCTTAAATATTTTTCCAACCTGATTTCTGTTTAAGTACTATTTCTGCATAGTTTCAGATAAATAATTTTCTTTTTACTGAACAGTACAGATTAGAAGAAACAAAACCAGCGCCATTATTATTCTGTTTCAGCATATCTCTCTTCACTCTTTCATAATGAAAAAAAAAACATTAATTGGGTAACCAATTTATTATCCCACACTCTTCTGGCTTTTAAAGGCATAGGAAACTTTAAATGCTTAATAGGCCATCTTTAAAAGACATTGAATTACAAAAGCAGAGATTGCATTGTATCTGTGGGAAAGAAACGCAGGATACCTAGTACACAATATTTTGCTTTCTTTCAACTTGATAAACAGCTTCAATATTTTCAAACTACCCCTGGTGGACTATGCTATGCTATGCTATGCTATGCTATGCTATGCTATGCTATGCTATGCTATGCTATGCTATGCTAAAGTATACCATGACTATACAGAAGATTCTAACTGGACATCAATAAACATGCCACCCTTCTGCAAAAAATAACCTAAAATGCATTTTCTAAAGCAAATCTTAAATGTGCACGAGTCAGTGAAGAAAACATTCCAACATTTGCCAACTCCCGCTGATGTGTTGGGGTTTTAGTTTCTTTATGGATTAACATAATGTATAAATATAATCACAGAAGAATAACCTCAGCTGTGGTTCCTCTGGGGCATGACCAGCAATTAGCCTGTACAAGGATCATGGATAACACTGCAGACACACGGAGCAGAAACCAGGACCATCATTTGCAGCGCAGCAAAACACAACAAAATGCGCTGGGTTTCTCTGTCATGTTTCCAATGAGTACCTATGCACTGGAACTGCAATCTCTGTTCAGAAAAACCCACACAATCTCTGAATAGTAATCAATTTGCCCTGAGGTTTTATAGAGTAAATAAACACCAGTTAATGTCTTGCTATGATAAAAAATTCCCACTGTAGACACTTATGAATCTATTATTGCCGCACAGCTGCTTCCTCTAAAGGAAGCTATGAGAGATTTTTTTATTTTAAATATACTATAGATGAATGCCCAGATTTGATGAAGTAAACAAAGTCACGAGTCAGTTAAAAATCTGAAAATCAACACTGAAATAAATCTTCATGGTAGTACTACTAGCAGTACAAAAAGCTTCCCCATGGTAATACCTAAGCCAAAGCAACAAAAATACCCTCAGAAATAACCCACATCTTCCCACAAAAACTTAAAATAAGCCTTGAAAGCCTCTCCTCAGGTGCAACTCACAGAGCCTGGGCTGCCCTTTTGAAGCAAGTCTCTCAAGGGAAAACAAAACTGCAGGTGGAAACTCTTCTCATGTTTCATCTTAACTAACTCTGTCAAAGCCAGTGGACATCATGAAATTAAGAATTTCAGAAGCACTGTCTGGTTAACTTG
This sequence comes from Cettia cetti, assembly GCA_013401135.1. NCBI lineage: Eukaryota > Metazoa > Chordata > Aves > Passeriformes > Sylviidae > Cettia > Cettia cetti. Next base: position 98,713 of record VZUI01042472.1, on the reverse strand, counting down.
GCCATATTATGCTACCCCTTTTACACAGGCACCTCCCAAGATAAATTAACTCTTCACAGCCCAAGCAGTGACTCAATCCAACCAGTCTTAAAGCCAGACTGGAATTGACAGCATCAATTTTCAAAATCATTTACCACTGTCAGCACTTTGCCTGCACAGACACTTTGACAGCTTTAGCTTTTTTCTGCTTCAGCTGTATATTTCAGTGTAGAAGATATTCTCCCTACCATTTGTAATAGTTTCACAGGAGATACATGATTATCTACCATTATTTAATAGGCCAGAACTTTCAGTGATAAAAATGGATTTATGAAAAGCTTAGCTGACAGCAACCAAACCTGCTACCAAGACTGGAAATGCTTAGTACTGTAAGAGGATTTTTTGCAGTATGTGGACAGATTCATGGGTGCTGTGGCCTATCACACAGCAATTCTGGTATTTCTTTTACAGGAAAGATATGTGAGTATCAAATAGCACAACATTTATTTTACCAACCCTCAGGCAAACCAAGTATCATTTTTCTAATTAACAAGTCCAGATTTCAAAAAAACAAACCCCCAAACTTCCCTTGAGATTTCTGCTGAACTTTTTAAACATGAAACAAAACCCACAGAATGTCTAGGACTGTTGTGATGAAACATAAAGAAAGGAGTTTAATTATTAATTTTGTGATAGTGCAGGTAGGTGGGAATTATCCCTTTCGGAAGCATTGAACTGTAATACTCTCATTTGCCCATTTAGCTCTACCTCAGGCAAAAGCACAGAGGAAAAAACAGGAAAGAAGAAATGCAGCCCCCTCTGCACTGCCCTAACAGTCACTATTACCAGATTTAAAAGTGAGTGCAAGCTTAAAAAGAAAACCACGCAATTTTGATTAATTCATGTAACTTTTGCCCTGAGTAGATCTTTCAGTCTAGCCTAAGAAATGAACTTTCAAGTCTTTGGCCTCCAGTTGTACAAATACTGCACTGCTTTCAGCAGGCACACCTTAGAGGTGGCCCAACTACAGAGCATTACAGTGAAAGGGTTTGTGTTTTCCACATCTGAATGACCCAAAGCCTGTAGACCTCGAGGTATATCAGTAATGTGAATTGCAGCCCATGGCAAAGACAGAGCCAGCACAATCCTCTTAAACAAGGTTTAATATGCATAGCCAATATCATTAGTTTCATTTTGGGTTAGCTGTGGTTTCCAAGAGATTTTGAAGGCGGGATACCACGGGTATCGTGGTAATACAGTCTCGTGTTGTGGAGGCATCAACAAACACTGCAAGGTGAGGCTTTAGGAGAAATTACTACAATCAACTTTGGAGGAGCAGAGATGGCAGGCGCTTTGGATACGTGGCACAGTATTAGAGGAGCAGCTTCTCCCTAAAAGACCTTTTGGAACTTTGTCTTGGGTGGAACCCCAGCTACACATCACTGTAACAAGATGCATATATATGTGATAATTAATATATTTAAGTCACATTTTTCCCCTTACATTGTAGCAATTGTATGAAATGCTCTAGGCTAAAAGCTGCTGAATCAGGAAATGCATCAGAAGCTAACTAAAATGCCTTTCTAGTTATTGATTCCTGTTCTCTGTTTCATGTCAGTTTCCTAAAATCCATCCAACACAAGCACGAAAGGGTAATGAGTTTCTGAACCCACACTCTAATAGTGCACACTGCATCAAAGCTTTCAGTAATTGCCTGGATGCTGCTTCCCAGCAGTACTAAACAACTTAAATATAATTAGCTGGAAGCCCTATGGGCTTCATTTCCCCACTGGAACACCTCTTACACTAATCCATTTATCAGGCTGACAGATGACTGAATCACTGGGGCTATGGACCCATTCTACTAATAATATTTCTCAAGCCCACATTCTGGTTTGTGCTTTATTGGGTACATTTTTGCAAAGGAAAAACCAGTGTTAAGAGTGGGGAAAGAACATACTTATAATTCATTCATCTCTTCCCAGTACTGACCAATGTTATTTATTTGATTAGCCAAGTAAGTATAAAATGCTGGAGCTATCAGGCAGAAAATGAAAATTAAATGTATGCATTATGGAACTATATGATGCCAAAAATAATAGGGAAACACAAAAACATTGAAAAGACTTTTGGAAATTTTCCAGCCATTCTGAAGTTTCAAGAGAACTTTGCATAAGAGGACAATTTTCAGCATATTCTCCTGAGCATGGCCTGACTACAGCTGTGAAGCTAAAATTTCTTCATACTAATTACTTCTTGTACATCTTTCTGAACAATAGGTGACAAAAGAAATTTTAAAGCTGTCTGAGTTATATTGAATAGACATGAACTAAACATCATGCTGCCACAAATCTATGCACTTTGCAAGCTGGTAGAGAATAAAAGTACAAAAAACATTTACTTAATTTCTTGGGCAGAATTTTCTAATGTTGAATGAAACCCATTTTATCCCCAGCACTTTTATTTCCAGACAGGCTTCAATAAGTGGACCTCTGCAGAGGGTGAAATATGGGGACTGCTGAAATCATGGGGAGCCAAGGTCTTCCAAAATGTGCCACACTGTGGTAACGAAGTAATTCAAAAAATGCTAAATTCTCATCAAATTCTTTTAAATTATGAAAAAATTACTCCAGGATGTTATACGCTTATGTTTCATTTGTAAGAAATTGTGGGACAGGAAACAAAAAGCAACATAGCTGGTAATGACCACTAAGAAAGAGGGTTTTAAAAGGTGCCCTTCCTCTAGAACAATTATATTGGGGTCAATAATCCACATTCTGGCTTGGAATCATAGGATCCAGCTAGAGTAGCAGTATTGTTTCATCTGTTTATTTCCTCTGGATGCTCTCATCACAGACACAGAAAATACTGATGTTGAAAAAAAAAATAAAACAAGAAACTCATACTTCTTGTACTCTACATGAGCCTAAACAATATTCTTGTAGTAAAGCCAACAGCTAACATTCAGAAATTTTCTTAAAAGTAATATCACAAGTTAAAGTTAACTTGTGGATATTTGTATGAATTCAAAGAGTGAACAAGAAAGCTATACTTGAACTTTCAACAATGAAATAGGTAAGTAAAATATATTCAGTGATGTAAACTGACCCAGCTGGTGAATCAAGCAGCAGCAGCAGGATGAGGTACAACCGGCAATTCTTGGGAGCAGCACCAACCACCTCAGAACAAGGCCAAAAAGAACAGCAGCTACTTGGATATTACTTGATTTTCAAAAACACAGTCACAGGTCTTTACACCACCCGGTAAAGTACTGAGCAGGTTATTAAATACTGAGCTGTTTGAGATTTCTTCATGTGAATCCCAGAGCAGAAATCTCAGTTTCACATGCACTCTCCACCCACTCCTTCCCTCCGGCCTGAAACTGGAAAACTCATCCCAGAGACACTGACACTTGCACATCAGCCAGTCAACTCGCCTGTCGCTTAAAGACTGCCTGTTCCTCCCCAGCCTCGTTTTCTCTGTTTAGTGTATTTTCTACTCCCACAAAGGGCAGACAGTATCCTGAGCAAGGGTTGCCCTAAACCATACAAACCTCAACACTTGTCAGTCACACTTTCACATGAAATGCAGAATTTCACACTCCTGTTAACACATATTCCTTTGAAATGCAGTGGTACTGAGCAGAGCAAACATCAGACCTAATCAAAAGAACATTCTGCAGTAAAAAAAAGTCAAAAAATCTTCTCCAGTTTTTAGTCATCTTTAATAAAAAAGATCATGGTCCTGAATTTCCTAATTAGGAAACAATCTTTGCCAGGCAAAGAAGGAAACACTGCCTTCATTTGTGCGCTCTATGGAGAAATTTGCTGTATTGTCAGTGAAGCTGAATTTCCTGGGTACTAAATCTGAGACAACTTAAAATTCTTGAGGTAAATAGTATCTCTTTAAAGCACTGTTAAAATTATTATATATACAGATTCTTCCCTCTAAATCAGGGGCTAATGTGTAGCAGCTTTGTATTTAGCTTCACTGAATTTTCAAGGTTATTTTAATAAAAGCAGCAAAGAAGAGTTTGAGGAAAAGAGAGGAATCATCTAAGAATGAAACAGCTGGAGCCACAGCCCACTAACACCCATACTTTTTATGATTGGAAGTGTACACTTGGAAGGACATGGCACGTTAAGCAGCCAAATGCAAAAAATGCGGATAGTTTCAGGAGTGCAAATAAATGTGAGGCATTCCTTCTGATCATATAAAGCTTATGCTGGTTAAGCAACTATAACAAACCTAAGACTGATGATTAAAGATACAGAATGCTTTTGTTACACTGAAGGTTCTCTTTCAACATTACCTTTTATTTTACCTAAATCACTGTAGAGATACAGGAGTAAAAACTATATTAAATTAAATTGCGGTTTAACAGTATGTATGTGAATTTTAATCCACCCCAATTAAAATGTAGGACAGATTAATAGGTTATACTGTCTGGATATGAAAAATGCAGCTGAGAACACTGGTTAGAGAAATACACTAAATGAACAACAGCAACAAAAAAAGTGTATGAACATGAAATCATCTGCAGTAAACATGGCTTTGAAAAACCTAAGCCTTTCAAAAGACATGAATGAAATAACCTGTCAGTGAACATCACACAGACTTGGTGGCAAAGAGAACTGCTGAGGAACCCAGTTCTTGGTCACTAACACAGGTAATTTCAACACACTGGAATCTTTTAATAAAATATTTCAAGAGTCAGCAGCAGAAGTGAAATTTCAGGGAAAAAACCCTTCAAAATTACTATCTGCATGTTATAGGAAATAACTTCAGTAAATTTTGGTCCTGTTGATTTGTTACTCTGATTAACCTGATGGTTAATAGTAGCTGTCTCATAATTATATTCTATACAGGAGTAAATGAGTATCTACACCTCTACACTGAGACAAAATTCACCTCTTTTGATAGTATATATGACAATTTTGACCAGTAAATGTGTTAGAAAAGTTGGTTTGCGTAAAAAGATTAGGATAAATTATTTTAATGAATTCAAGAAAAGATTAACTCTCAATATACCTATATTATGTGCCTTAATGCAATTCTGACACCATAAATGTATGATCTATCCATCTTTGGTTTCTTTTATTTCAATGTCCTATCTATTTTAAGAGGTATTTAGCTAATGAAGCTCACAGATTTATAATGATTCTTTAGACTATTCTTTAGCATTGAAGGGACCCATAGAAAGCATACTCAATATCTTAGTATTAGCAAATGGTTATCCAAGCCATTCAGTCAATACATCCTTCTACCTCATGGTGTGTTCACATATAATAAAGTTCCTAAAGTATTTTCCAAAGCCATGATGAAAAAAAATCTGCATCAAGTTTCAAAACTCTAATAAAATCATACCACGCAACAAAACAAAACAAATGCAAAACCACACCAAATTCTGAAAATTCAACTAATTAGTTAAACTTGTTGAGGAAGGAAGGAAGGACTTTTGAAATGCAGAAAATCTCAGTTAAAAGTTGCTTTTCTTCTCCCTGAAGCTTCCTCAGCCTTGCTACTCCAGCACTAGGATTCAAAGGCACTGATCCTGCTGCTGCAAATGTCATTTCTTGAAAACTTGTGAAGACCTTACAAGGAGCTTAAAAGTGGAAAGGAGAAAAAGCTTTTATTATTTCCATCAATGTGAAGTATCCCACAACATTTAATCCTTACCTGTGCATTAATTTAATTAAATAAATACATTTAGGTCTGTTCAATGAATAGTAAGTCTGGTTTTTGAAATGCTAACTAATAAATTAAGAATACCTGAAAGTCATACAGATCAGGACAATAATTCAAATTGCAATGCAGACTATTCATGTTTGTACATATACGTGCATGCCCTAATACAGCACTACATCTCCATGTACACTTTATATCACTGAATTTTATGCTGACAGTAAGTGATGTTACTTTTAGTCAGCATTAAAACGTGATTTTTCCCAGGGTCTCAGAAGTACAATTGCCACTGACTTCAAAACAAAAGGGAAGTGGCCTGCAGTTCTGGAAACCTGTCAGTCTTTCATCTTGCAAGCTAAACTCTCCTTCTGCAAATTGAGAAAGCTATGAAAAATGAGAACAAGTATTTGCACAGGGAGATAGCTAGTTTTATTTGCTGTTTTAAATAAAAAAGATCCTTTTTATATCATGACAGAACATGTCAGGGATGTTCATGCCACTTAACTTTGATTCTAATTTATGCATATGGATGCGGATGCCTAAAGCTGGGTATGAATATTCAGTCTTCACTACAATAAGTGGTTTTCTTGTATTACATTAGCAGGAAAAGAAGGACATAGTAGAAAAAGACTCATTGAAGTAAAAGAATAATTATAGCAATGATAGAATCAACAAAAAAAAAATCATTAAGAGACCTTTTGCATCTCAGTTTACAGATTTTGTTTACATTTAAGTGTTTCAGTGAGATGCAAAATTCTGTGGAATAAACACAGGAAAATTCAGTGGCATAAACTTAGAGGCTTAGAAGCTTGGCTTAGAAATTTTGGGGGACAGGTATTAAAAAGTTAATTTTCATCAGGGTTAAGTCTAGCTATATTCTCCAGTCTATGCACTGCAGTGTGCAATTTCAGTCTGTCATCATGCTTCTTGTTCTGAGTGAAGCTTCACTAGTGTAGCATTATTCCCTTGTTCCTCATAATTGCTCTTCCCTTACATTCCTGCTGAACATGGCTGCCCCTCAGTGTCTGTGGAATAATTGCTCATGTCCAAATGATTCTTATTAAAGAGTTCAGAGAGTTAGTGTTAAAAAGTGTTCAAACTAAGCTAGATTATAGTGAATGAATCAGGTTAGAGAGTGACTACATGATCAACCAAATCTCGTGGGAGCAACACTGAACAGTTTTGAACAGTGGGGGACGGGAGCCTATTCAGCCAGTTCAGCTGCTGCCAGAATAAAATGTGGGAGACAGAGAAGTGCTTCTGTTCTTAGCTTTTCTTCCTTTCTTTGCTTTTCCTAGTATCTAGGATCTTGAAATTTTTACTCTTGATTCAGGCTACCAAGTTTCCTCAAAACAATTTTTCTCCAGCAGAACCCATGTTCAGACTTGTAATGCACATCCCACACGGTAGCTAAAAAACCCCATCCAAACTAAATGTGCCCCACCACCCTCCCCCCAACACCACCTCAGTAAACCAGCAAGGAGCTTAAACACAGTCATCTTGGCATCCTCAATTCACCTTGTTATTGCACCTCCAGTTGCTGCAGCACAGATGGGATGCAACATCTCCCACTGTTTGGGGACTGCCCCTAAAGGTGAGCCATATGTTTTGCAATACCTAGAAACAGCAGGATAAGATAAGGAAATCTCTGCAGCCTTAAGGCAGAGTTGCTTTGATTTCACTCCTTTCTGCCCTGCCTCCTCCCCCCCCCTCCTCTTTTTTTCTTTTTCTTTTTTTTTTTTTTTTTGAGAGCATTTAATTTATCTGGGTTAAGCCTAGAGAAAAAAAAATAATCCAAACAAATACTGTGTGTGCATGTGTGTATGTATGTGTGTAATGCCTCAAAAATCTCCTGTGTTATCTGTGTGTGTAACATTTTACCTTCCACTAGACAAATATATTTTTAAACAGTGTGGAATCAAAACAACATTCTCAACATTCAAGACATTCTGTCATCACTGCCCATTTGTTGCCCTCTAGGTTTCTCTCAGCTGGCAAATTTCCCATTTAAGGAATTATCAGATTCATCTGCTTAGACAAGGCTGCAAAATAGAATGAAAAGCTGGATTATTCCAGAGAACTCATATTTTTCTTTCAGGGCAGAAAACCCAGTGCATGAGAGCTGAACATTAACAGCAAATGGAACCAATCTCTCAGACTTCACAGTTCTACCCTCTGTGAAATCTAATTTTGATTAAGATGCTACAATATTTATTTTACTTTTATCCTTTACTTATTTAAATATGTTTAGTGCCACTTATTATGTTAACCTGTTTTGAAGCCTTAAATATTATGCTCACATATGATGTTTATTTTTAAACTGCAGTTCTAGTAAGCATCTCTAGTGCATCCTGCTGTATCTATGCAATTTGTCATAAAGAATTACAAATTGCTTTGCTACCATTTTCCTACAACATATTTTTGCAGAGTGAAAGTGTAAAAAAAAGGGAGAAAGAAAAAAATCAATAAATTGACAGTTTTCCACAGCAAGATGGCTCAGGATTTACTTGAGTGATGGAGTAGCTTTCATGACAGAGGCTATGCTGCAAAACCATGCTCCTGTTTCTGGGCCTGCTGGCTGCAGCGCCAGGATTTCTGGAGGGAAATGGCATGGCTCTTAGTGCTGTAACATACTAAAACGCCACACAACCCTTCTGCACCGATATGTGAAAGACTACTCTTTGCCCCCTAGGTAGAATGAAAACTGGTATGATCTGGAGAAATGTCTCAACACCAGTACTGCTTACTGGGCAGGTTGGTTTTGTTTTGTTAACACAGATGACTGAACAAAAACCACCAAATTCAGGGAAGGGTTTCATGTGCTGACAGGTGTAGGAGCACCAAGTTAAGCAAAAGATGAACATTAGAAAATCCTAAGTGATTGCAAAGTAATTAACATACCTTTAAACTCATTACTGAGCCAGAACTGCTTTTTGGAGACTACTGCCATCCAGTATTGACACTAAACCACTATCTTCAGATGTTCGCCCAAGTAGAAGTCTATTTTGAGGTGTTACATTATTTTAGCACAGCGATTAATCAATTTTTTTTAGAGCATCCTCTGAGAGCTTAAAAATTCATGATTCACATTATTAGTATTCTGTACAGCTTTCTTATTCTTTGAGCGGTATGATTACGTTTATCTGTGGTTGCTAATGGTCACAATGCGAAATATGAAAGTCAGCATTCCCCACACACCCAGTGGGTGTCCTTAAAACACAATGCAAATCCCAAAGAGGACTGCAAGTGACAAATCCTTCCTCTTTATTCTCACAGGCTATATCCACTGTTTGTGCAAAAGGCAGACAGGATGGATTTGTGACGTAATACTGCAAATGGAACAAATAAAATACTCCATTACTTGTCACATTTTAACGCTAGAAATTAGTCCATCAACTCAGCTTGGTTCAGATCCTACTGACTCACATTTTACAAGATAAAAACTCATCCAAGCTTTGATGCTATGATATAAAAAATACCTAAAAGCAAGATGAACTTGGAAAAATGTTCCAGTTCATCACTAAATTTAAAAGATTATACACTAGGTTTGAAGAATCTTGATACTGCCTTATTTATTTAGGCCACATGTTCTAGTAGTCCAAGCTTAGTCATCAAAATATAGTGAGAATTACACTTTGCCATCCTGGGCCTAAAGTATTAAAAATTTATCAAAGAAATCAAAGTGACTGTCTAATAAGATTGATTCCATCATCCAGAGAAATTGCCAGACACACAGACCTACAAATACATTTTGGGTTTATTGAATATAACAAGACATAATAGCACATAGTCTGATTAAAAACCAATAGATAAATACTGAGCCATGCAAAATGACAATTCTTTCTAAAACCCGACATCAGGTACCAAATAATTTTGAGATACACTGTAACATAACAAAAACTGATGCAAGCATAGCAACATATTGCTATTATGAGGCTCTAGCAACACACACCATGGTCGAGATCTGAGTAATTTTCTGTTGTGTGCATTGCAATGGGTACTTCGGAAGAACAAAGTTCTTCATTACCCAAAAGTTACATGATCTGCTGTTTGTCCTTTATTATTTCTGTGAGCTGCTGAACTATTCAGAACTATGTAACTCTTTGTTCCAAAGAAGGCACTGGTGTGACTTTTCAGAAACACCACATTAAAAATAAACCATCACACAAATAGCACTGTATTGACTTTGTGACCCCAAAATGTACTCTAGACTGTCACTACCATTAAAGGCAATGAATATGTTCTAATTAACGGGTGATCAGTTTTTTGGGTAGAGGAATTCCTCCATTTCCCTACATTCCTGTGAAAATGGTGCTTAAATATTATCATCAGATGACAATGCAGACCCACCACAGGGCTAGTGAAGGAGCACTTTATTAGGAGCCTGCTGACAGATGCAAACATTCTCACAAATTCTGTAAAGCAGAAGCACGCCATTAATTTCAATATTTATTACTTTCCATGAAAGATAAGTGACTCAGTATTGCGAAGGGCTTTACAAGGCCAATGTTTCATCTCTCTCCAATGCTTTTTTGCTTTGTGATGTGTCTGCCTATTATGAGGCTAACTTATTCCAAAGAACAAATTAAGCAGCAAGACATGACAAGCAGAGCATTTGTATGCAATTTGCTTACCACCTGAGGCATGCCAAAGGCTCAAGGCCAAAGGCTGAGCAACCCCAGCCATTCAATAAATGTAATAATAATCAAACTGAATGCACAGCACTGTGGGACTTACTTCTTGTACAATATGGAATTTATACATAGGACCAAGTGCATCTGTGCTCTTAGTGACTGCTATTAAAGGAACGATACCATTGAGAAACTTTTTTTAACTGTTGTTCTGAAAATACTATCCAATACAAATAAAATGTAGAGGTTTATATCTTGTTCTACAACCAGACAATGCTTGTGAAACGACAAAATTACACCCTGTACTGTGGGTCCAGTATCAGTTTAAAAATACCCATTCAGACCATATATATCCATTTATTCATGTATATATATTAAAGGCCTCGACAGCACAGGGCAGGGCAGAAAATCAGCCACTCAAGAGATTTAGCAGTCTGTGCTATCCTGATCATGTACCAATTAATTAAGGTCTACCTGTGGAAGCAACAAAGAATTAATTTAAAATAATTTATTTTTTCTAACAGCACCACCTCATCTCATTCTGAAGAGACCGTGCACAGACATGGGCTGTGCTAGTTTATTTCACTGCTTCAGCTTTAATGAGTAAAACAATGACATTATTTAGGTTCCTGATCCATTTGCCAGTCACAGTAAAGTTCATCTCTTAAATAAACAGTGAAGCAAGCTGGCTTTAATTTGTACTCACATACCAACAATTGATTTTTCCCATAAACTCAGTCTCTTTTCGCTCTGCCTTGTGACTACACAGTCTGATCTGATTTAACCCTGGTGCAGAGAGCTGCCTTCATCTACATTCCTAAAACTGCCAAAAAATTAAACCAACTGAGAATAAAAGATGTGAAGATCTACTAATGAGGTGGAAAGACAGGGCAATAAATTGTTTTATGAAAAAGCACAGCACTTGTTTCATTCTGACATCTTCATTCTTCTCCCATGGATCTTAATCTGTAAGGAGGAACTATTTTTAGAGATAAAAACCAAATAATAATAACAATAACAATAATAATAATAACAACAACAACAATAATAATAATTTTAAAACTTAGAAACAAGCTACTGGATCCTCTTTTCTTGTCTTTTCTACCCTACTTCCCCCCAAACAAGGGAAAAAAAATCTATCCATAATTGAAAACTGAATATGAACATAAATGACCCCCCCAAACCCTTTAAACATCAGCACACTGGTGTTTTTTGTGTTCATTAACAAAAAATAATATCACATCCAAGCTCTTGTGTGTTAAAAGACAGCATACTGCTCCAGGACAGGCTGCTGTTGCTTCCAGTGCTGAACTACAAAATGCTATTAAAAATCCAAACAAGGCTATTGTTACTCTCTGATTTAAGAAATCACATTCTATTAAGATATTTCTTACAGTTCAGTCCAGACAAAATGTAACTAATCATATCAGAAGATGTGTTATGTTCCAATTTACACATCTCATGAAGCATTTTAAAGATTATGTATTTCTCACAAAACACAATTCTGCATAATAGACACAATATTTAAAATTATTTTAAGTACAAATTTAAAATTAAACAGACTTACAATGTAAGTCAAGCCTCCACTTTGGCCAGTATCTCTTCTTTAACCATGACAAAAGTAGCTATCTAATGAAGAAGGTATGAATGAAGCACAGACACAGTATTCTGTATTCTTCTCGCCCCCAACAGCTCATGGTTGTTCCAGTACTGAGATACACCAACACATCTTTTAGAGGAACACTAATGCAGAATAACGCTGCAAATTTGTGGCAGGCTTCACTGACACATTATGGCACAAAATACCTGTGATTTTAGGGAATCTCAGCTTTATTTGTTGAATACAACAGTGTCCCCAATTTTTCTATCTTGTTTCAAGCTTGAAAAAGATTCCATCAACTCCTTCTTTTGAATCCAGCGGAAACCCAAAACTATACGAACATGTAAATATTTCCACAATAAATTTGCACATTGAAGATATTAATGAGAACTGGGGATTTTCACAACAAATGTGAAATATTCATGTACATGCAGAGGTAATAAACCTATGAACAAGTAACCAGAAAAATGTTCTTGCACGTCTTCCTTTTCAAAAATCTGACTTTAGGAGTATTATGCCTCTGGTAAAATGGTGTTCTTTTCACCATCAGTAGTGAGTACTATTACTTGGCATTGTGCCTAAGAACATACCCAAAGAATGGAGTTATCTAGAGGACAAGCCCATCACTTACACATTCTCCAAATATTCAGTCTTTAGATTTCTATGAATTTCCTTCAAGCCAGGAGGAGAGAATTGCTATGGTATTACTGAACAATTCTTATATTTTGGAGATGAAGTACCAATGACTTATGTTACAGCTGCTGCTGTGCTGTCTTCCACTTTATTGGAGCTGAATAATTAAACACCCTTTAGTCCTTGTGACAGTCCTAGACTCAGCATGGCTGTTAATCAATATCACATAAAAGGGAATTAGGCTTAGGCAACGGTTGCACAAGGCAGGATGGATAAAACAAGATGGAGAGAGATCTCCTCTTTCACACAGAATAATTTTCTGTATTTTCAAGCCTTGAGAATAGACAATATGTATACAGATATGGGGGAATCCAATTAATCTCAGAGATTTGTTACACCATAATGGCAATCAACAGTCACTTCTTCCATTCTTTCCCAAAATCCCTTTTTGGCATGTTTTTGACATTGAAAAAAACCTCTCAGCACCAGCACATTTAAAGTACTCAGTTTATAGGGAGAATTTAACTGCATGGAACCAGTTCTGAGACTTCTACCATATGATTGCAGACAGAAAAAATAAACAAAAGGTGTTTAATAAACACTATCTCAACTCTGCTTAGAAAATTTAAATATTTAGGAAGACTTATGTTTCCAACAAATTGAGGAATTTTTCTAGAATCTCTGAAAACTGTCCACAAGCTATAAATCTTACAATGGGTTATTAAGATCAACCTTAGGCTGAGAGTAACCAACAAGATTCACATAAAGGGGTGCAAATTTTCCCCACGCTGCCCTGCTTGATGCTCACCTCTTCCCAGAGAAAAGGTGACACAAATCCCAAGTCTCTTCAACAACTCTTCCTTTCTGATGAAATATGCCAGTATTGAATTTAGAAATACCTCAAACTTCCTACTAGGCCAGCAAATGAACTCAGAAGTCAAACAGGTCAATTTCAGGTGGTTAAATAAATTAATTGATGATGACACCATCAAGCCATTGACATAGAGGTTGAAGATTTCATGTACTCTTTATGTTCCTCTGCTATGGGTGGCCTCTGATATTTTGTGTTTAAAGACCTGGTGTCTATAAAGCATACTAATTCAACTTTAACCCATCCACATTATAAAAAACTCTGAGTAATGAGGAATAGCCAGCCACGCAAATGGAAAAGCTTACAAAGTAACTGATTATTCTTGATACTATACTTTCTGAAGCATTTCACTGAAATTCAGTTTTACAAAAAGCAAGAATAATATTTTCACTCCAATCCTACTGGTAATATGAAAAGAACATCCACGGTTTAGATCTAATTTATTAATTATTCAATTTTTTTCTGTCTTACCGAGATTTGTCTCAAGATTTAGAGAGTGTGCTTCAGTTAGCACCTCCCTCAAAACATCCAGAAAACATATTCCACACAGTCCACATGCATCAATCACAGAAAGAACAGCAGAACAACTTCCAACCAACCTGGGCTTTTTCAGCTTCTCCAGTGCCTTCCCTGGCAGTGCTTAGCCTCGGGGGAGGCTGGCCAGCCCCTGGCTGGCAGGGGAGGCGATGCTGGGGGGCCAGAGCCCCGCGGCTGAGCCGGCCCTGGGAGGCAGCAGCAGCAGCAGCAGGGACAGGGCACCCCTGGGCAGGAAGGATGGCCACGGCTTCAGCTCAATGCCCAGGGTCACCCAACCCTTCTGAAGGGTGCAAACGGTGCCTTGTTGGTCTTATCTTCCCCTCCCAGAGCTTGCCTACTTCGATTCAGCCAACACCCAACATGTCTTGTGGATCTTGGCCAAAATACCCTGGAGCTGCACAGCCATTTACAACTCTGACATTTTCGTTATTCTTTTCCGTGTCTCTTAGTACACAGTGAAATAATGAAATACAATCCTTACTCCCGGTCGATACTGCAACTTGCTTACCATGAAGCTGTGTCACATACATACCTAAGGAAGAATGTATGCTAGCCTACGTTTACTATGCTTACACACCGTTTAGCAGGAAAATAATGAATGACCCCTTCTTACATACCAGGCCATAATTTTTTTTAAATGGAAATTAAACTTCAATTAAAATGGGAAAGAAAAGAAAAATCCATGTTTTAAACACAATAGGATCTTTTCAAACAGAGTTTCACCAGGTAATAAAGGTTTATGTAAAACACACATGACCCTGTAAACAGTTCTACATTTTAAACCAATTCAATACATACAGAAGAAATTAGCTATAATTAGAGAAACTGAGTATTTCTGGTCCCTATGCCCACCAAGATTTCAAATCTAACAGATCTCAGCCCCTCTTTCTTGGTTTTCTAATGACATTACTAATTGGGAGAAAGTAGGGGCTTTCCTGACTAGAAATCCCCAAAGCAGTTTCTCATCTTTAAGCTATTCGCTAAATTGATAAGCAGAAATGAAGAAAACCCACTGGGAAAGGTTACATTTGCCAGATGGGGGTTTACTACCTTGGCTAGATGCAGGTACACAGTTAAGACTTCTCACAATTGAGCTGATGACTTTTTCTAAAACCCCAGCAGCAAATACCAAGTACTATTTTCACTAGACCAATAATAATAATTCATTAATAATAACTAGTTAGAGGGTCCCAATTTTATAGGTCATGATTTAGTACTTCATATTAAATTAAAAAGAATCTGTTTGATTTTTACCTAACATTCAAATATTTCCTTTTTAAGCTGTTGATACTGAGTTGTGATTCAGCAGAATCTCCTCCTTATGCAGCAAACGTATGGGGTGGAAACCCTTTTTGAAGCAGTACTGCTAGAATTGCAAAATATTGATTAGAAAGCATGTCTTTAAAACTGGAGTGGTAAGCACAACTATAAAGAAAGCATCCAGAGAAATCCAAGCAAAAGACTAAGGACAGATACAGAAATAAATTCATAGCTCAGTTCCTGAAATAGTTTGCATTACCAAACTAATCTCTCCCTCTTTAGGGTCACAGCCAAGTGTTCCTCTATTTGTAACTTAAACTGAAGCCAAAACCAAACATATATCGAAGTAATACTTAAAGTGCACAAGTATATATGTAATTGATTTTCTATGAAGACTTCAAGAGATGTCTAAATCCAAAGTAATTTTTGGAAACTATGTTTAACAGAAATACCAATGCCTGCTTAAATTTGGATGTCCCCAGAAGCCTTTAAATAACCCAACTGACCGTAATGTCTAACAATCAACTGAGTGTACAAAGAGCTTCCATCAAAACAGACTGCCACAGAGGCCAGACTATTAAAGAGAAATCTTCATCACTCTCAACAAGTTTTCCTCTGACACCTTCCTCTTTTCTGTATTACAGAGGCTCTTTCTGGGATGGAAAACTGCATGAGATGAACATTCCTTTAATTAGAGTAAATTGCTAAACCACAAATCAACAAATACGTAACACCAGTGTGACCACTATAGTTGTCTTTGTCTTGAGGGTCTATTTGTTTGCCTCCAGATTCCACTAGATCTCAGCTGCCTTAATCCCCCATATGCTACTCACCCTCTCATTTCACTGTGTGCCAATTCCTCACACTAAAAGGCAGTCTGTACGTGTATGGAATTTTTTTTTTAATTATGTCTCCAACTTACCAGCTGTCAAAATCTACTTGACATTTACAACAGTGTCTGGAGAGTAACCTGTCTTTATTCCATTTTTTTCCACTATGAACTGCCCTTGCTCTTAGTTTATAAATTCACTTTCTTTGTATATTCATCATACAGAGGTTATCCTTTTTTGTATACGATTATACTGTGGCTGAATATGAAATTAGAAATAGAGAACCAGTACATTCTTTATGATGAGGACTAATTGCATAATATGTACTGAACATCTTCATTTTGATAGGCAGAAGACATATTCTTCCCTTGCTGTTCAGGCATTCGATCACCACTTCAGACTTTAGGAGAAAAAGCTAAACTAATTTTTTGGTGAAGATCTGCTATACACCATTGCTATAAAGTAAAAGCTATATCAAGAAAACAACAGCCAGCTTAAGTCCCAAAGGTTTTCATGTTTTGCATTTAAGCTTGGATGAGAACTTTTCTCGTTTCCTTTACTGCAGCTCTCAACAATGAGCAGTCTCAAGAGATGAAAATCACTTCTTAATCTGAAAATCATATGGAAAAAATCAACTGCCCTTAAAAAAGTTATAAATGTCTGGACAAACTTTTCCCAGATTTTCCTTCTTCAGTTACTTAATGAGCATATGGTTATTTATAATGTGAGTTACACTTGTAGTATTTCAAAAATTAGTTATACACATGCCTGGAGCTACTCAGTTCCTCCCTATTGACCTTGAGCATTGTTTGACTTGGCACATCTTTAACAGTGAACCCATGTTCTTATTTATGTGTCTTCTCTTTGCTTTAAAAATTTTAGCTTAGTTTTCTTCTCTTAGCAAGTACCTTATAGCAAGTTATTTTAATTTCAGAAAGATAATAACATCAGATATGACTTATGACAAATAAAACACTTGGCCAGAAGGCATAGCTAATTAAAAATACATATAAAATGAATGCAAGCTCAGCTATATTTTAAACTAAGTATTTGAGGGACAGTAAGAAGTAATTATTTAGGTTAGTGAAATGCAGCAGAAGCTAATAGTTGGGTTGATGTCTTTTTGACAGCTACAATATAGACATGTGTCCAAGGGCAGCTCCTCTCCACCTCAGGAGACCAGCACTTCTGGGGCATGATACACCTGATGGGTGAGGCTGCCCCACGAGGAGAAAGGTCATGTGCTGGGAGCACCTAAGCCTGCATCAGGGATGGCTCCAAAGTAGACAGACACCTCTGTTACCTGACATCTATGTAACAACCATGTAAAAAGTTGGGTGAGATCATCTCACCCAAAAGAACCAATGTTCTAGACTAGAAATACATGTTTATACATTCTTTTCTCATGTATGTATTTATGTATGTGTGTGTTTGTTGGGATTTTTTTCAAAGAAAAGTTGGGCAGCATTGCCCTGAAAATCCAAATTCATCTTCCATGTTTATTTACCATTGTGGTTTAATCTAACTTTTCATATAAATACACTGATTTTTTCAAATTTCTTCCTGTTCAACAGATTTAATTCCATCCAGTGCATCACTCAATAAATGGGAAAATGAAAGGTTTTTCTTTTACAATCCAAAGAAACTGCAGATGTAAAATGCCTATCAGAAGACAGAAGGGTTTTCCACTCACCTAGCACATCCTCAAGTACTCTGGCATACTGGTTTTTCTGCTTTTGAATCCAATTCTATAGTAAAGAAACCAAAAGAAACCACTGACTGAAATGTGAATGGTGCATATAAACATGGCTTCAACTGAAAAAGAAGCTGCTCATTTTTTACACTTCTTCTTCTAGTATATGGAATTACTTTTTGTTTTGGATGTTTCTATTCACTGTTAATTGCATTTTACACCTCATTTGCGGAATCCATGGAGCTCTGTCCTTGAATCTCTTATTCTCCATGTAAAAGGGAATCTCATTCAAAACTGATTTTAATTATCACTTATGAAAAGAGCACTCTGTGCTCCAGACTTGCCTCTCCTATACTGAAGACCAGAATCCTTATCCACTTCTAATGTGATTATCCTCCAGAATTATTCTGAACACTCTTTCTCCCTTTGTTCTGCAGCCCTTCTTGTTACACTACTTAAGTACTGTGAACCTCACAGTCACCTTGTTTGTCACACAGACTTGCAGCCCTTGATAACATTACCTTAACCAACACATTTGGACAAATCTCCAAATTTATGTAAGCAACTTGATTTTTCTACAGAATCACGGAATAGCTTGGGTTGGAGGAGACCTTCAAGATCATCTTCCAAACCCCCTGCCACGGACAGGGACACTTCCCACTACACAGGTAGCTCAGGGCCTTCTCCAATCTGGCCTTCCACACTTTCAGGCATGGGGCATTCACAGCTTCTCTGTGTTCCAGGGTGTGTGTATATATATATATATTTAAGTCCTTTACAGCCCTTCACAACCTTCTTTATCTGATTTCCATGTCAGTACCCTAGTTTACTTACTATATTTCCAAACGGTAATCTGCACATTCTTATCATGCTTACTCTTTTACTGGGAAAATGTTTCCTACAAGCATCCATCAAGCTACTTCACATTCTTCAGAACTTTAGAAAAGATGAAAGTTTTCTATGAAAAACATTGCTTTGGTAAGAGAACCAAAATATGAGATTCTTGTGAGAAAAAAAAAGACTTGTTAAATTCAAACAGAAGTTAGAGATGTTTTATTCCTTCAGGTATGCCTTCAAAAATGTATGGGAAGAACGGCTATAGTTAAGGGACTCCAGTCACTTGTCACTGAATCTGTTCAGCCTACCAGTGTTAGTCCAGATTCACATCCTGCAAATTCATTCAGGATTTGAAAGTCAAACAGACTTACTCTGTTATGTCTAAGCAAAGTAATCATAATTTTCCATGTAAAGTTTTTTGTCACCACACCTGTTTTAATTCCATCAACATTACAAAGGCAGCCAGGATATGGTTTGGCTCTATACTTGGAATTTAATTAATGACCTAGTTGGTGTCTGATTCGGAAAACAATTTAATTTACAATTCCATAAGCACTTCTGCATGAATAAAAAAGCAGCAGACAGGAACTCTGCATTAAAATATAAAGGAAGTAGAAATATGATCCACAGAATAAGAGCTGAACAAATTAATGTAGAGTACAGGCTTTCAGTATTGTAAAGTAAAATTTTTAGTCTTCAAGTTTTTGCACTGCATGCTTATCTGAACACAATTCCTTGCTTTTTCGTGTTCTTACTGTGCCTGATTTTACTGCATGTTGTTAAAAAAGAAAAACCTGTAATTATATCAAAGTTTTATGTTTTATGGCACCATGAATCTATTTGAAAGCCTGGTCTCTTGAACACCTTCAGAACCCCGAGCTGCTGAAATCAAATTACACTACTCTTGGTTATTTCACATTTACCCAAACTCACTACCACCAAGGAAGGAATTCCAAGGTGTGGTTCACAAACCTCTCCAAACAAAAAGTTCTTCTGACAGATGTTTTATGTTTTTACGTGCTTTCCTAAGACTACTCAGTCTTGAAAGCTAACACAGGCAGCTACAAGCCTTGGGTAGAATTTCAACAAACCCATGTGTGACTTTGTGAGAAAGCTTTTGATCATAACCACTGCAAAAGACAGTAGCCTGTCTTTTAGTCATCTGATGTTCCTCAAAATTAAGATCAGCTAACCAATCTTCCTCCAAAAACAAAATTAAAACCCACAAACAAACAAAGGACAGGGAACCAGGTCCTTATCAGTTTTATTTAGGTAAGCTTCTGCAATGCTTTTATTAGGTCATGAGGCAAACATCACAGTAAGCTTTTAACTATGCTTCTACAAGCTCTTTTGTCTTTCTCTCAATTTTACCACTTATTTAAAAGAAACTGGAGAAAAAGCTAAGAGCAAGACTAAAATGACACCTCAAATAATACGCTTAAGTATCCCCAAATTCACAATGGATTAAGCAGACTTTCCTAATGAAGTTTCTTAGTTTCCTCCTTCCTCACAGGAGTTAGGAGTTTTTTTTTCCCGCTACTTGTCCCCTTCTCCAAATTCAGGGAGAAAGGATTAAGCAATACAAAGGTGCATTGTTTCTTCTACTCTTTCCTCATCATACATACTGATGTATTTGCAAGGTAAGTGTATAACCCAACTGACTTTTGTCTTCCTAAAATAGTGGTCAAGATGGAGAAACAAATCCTTTGAGAAGACTGACAATAAATTGCATAATTAATAAGTGTTCTGGACACTATAAATACAAAAGCATATAACTAAATCATCATATTGTCCCAACTGTAACCCAGACACTTGATTTGCTACAGGTTATGAGAAGGCTTGTGCAGGGCAGGAGCTGTTGGACTGGGGGGAGATTTTGTTTTACTGGGGGTCAGTTATGGAGATTACATAATGAGGAGAAGCATTGGGACACACACACGCACAAATACACTCCCCCTCCTCCTGGGATGCTTGTTCTGGGTTTTAAACAGATCACTCAGAACTTACACATATGAAGACACAATAATTTAATGCAGGAAATTCTGCTTTAACTGAAATTAGCCCCTTCTTAATTTAGAGAAGATTTCTAACATATGACTTACATTTTTCTCTTAGAACCAGGCTGTTTCTTATTTTCAGTTAAAACAAATACTTCATTGTGTAACTTTTACTTATAAGAATTTTTCTTTCCTCTTCTAAGAAAATGTGCACCATATTTTCAGTTTATGTATATGATTTTGGGCAACTAAACTGTAACAGCTTTTAGCACATGAAAATCAAATGCACTGTAGTGTATTTCATAATATGATATATGATAAACACTTACAAAATATAAGAAAAATTACCAATATATATCCTATGTGGCCAACCAGTGGTTTCTTAATTTTACTAAGAGAAAATAATAACATAGCAAACATGTATCAAAACTACTGAACAGCAATTGCTGTGGCTATACTGAAACAGGGAGCATCCAGAGATGATAAAATTCCCTATTTTCCTCTCTGTCTCCAGCCCCAGTAAAACCTGCACACATATCAGACTCCTTTATTCCGGAAGGATAAGAGTAGAAATTAAATGGTATCTTTTATCTATGTGCTGTGAATTCACTAGAAAAAGACTGTCAGGCTCCCTCTAAAAAACTGGGAGAAAAGTTCCAGAATCCAAACTTTTTCTAAATACAATTTTTCTCAGGTTGAAATGCAGTTGGTATTGTCCTGTTAATTCCTCACTGGTCACTAACACTTGCTGCAACTGAGAAATGAGCAACGTCTGAAATGGTGTCATTTAATCCTGGTACTAACAGACTACAAGAGCATTGGTTAACACCTCACACCAGTTTGGGGCCAGAATATTTGGTTTATTTTCATAAAGACAAGCACATGCACACAAGAGTTACCCCAGCCCGGCACCACCTCAAAACGACAACAATAATGATGGCAAAAAACCACAAAAAGAACCAAAGAATATAAAAAGACAAACACTGTAACAAAGTACCAATCAGTCTTACCCTTCAACAAAGCAAAACCTAAATCAAATAATAAATAAGTAACCTAATATCTCCTTCTCCCTTAAATTCTTCCCCATTCCTTGCCAACCCCCACTTCCCTTGAAAACCAGATGGCCCCGGCAATACACCCTGAAGGTCAACAGATGCACCACGTCTTTGGATGAAGAAAAGGTATATAATGTCTTAAATAATATTTCCAGATGATAAAACTAGAAAACACAAGACGAAAAAAAGCACAAAAAATCCACAGCAAGGAAACAAAGCAAGCACAGTTACTGTGTTAAAATATTCAAGACACCAATGAAAATAAAAGGGAAATAGTGAACTCTTATTAATGCTATGAATAATAAATAACAAGTGAAAAGAAGATTGATGGAAAAAAAAAGTAGTGTAAGAAATTACATAAAGAAAGGATACTAGATAACTCTGGGGACTGGTGATGGATATGGCTGTTTATTTGTCATGGCTGTCAAAAGTTATGAATTTCAAGATTTCCTTGCTTTTATAAAATGTGCCCCTGTCTTTTGGCTTCATATGAAACTATGTCAATGGGTGAGTAGATGCACACGTTTATAGGTGAATAAACAGGTGAACAATTTAGCCTGGAGTGGGTTGGCTAAGTCTGCACTCAATTCCAGCAAAGTATGCCTGGAGAGAGTCAAATGAATTACAGATTAAGCTATTCCAGATTTCCACTGGCAAATCTGAGGTCCAAACCAAGGTCTATGAGTCTTAATGTGAAAACTGATCCTAGTGACATTATTGTGTCTGTTGCTTTCTGTGTTCTGCTACTTCCAGATCAAATTTGTCCAATTTAACAATACAAACAAAATTTTAACTGCCAGCTTTATCAGAGAGCCAGGCCAATACCTTTCCTCAGAACATCCATGACAATGTATTTCATCCTGTTCCCTATCACAACTAGGAAACCATAAGTGCATGGGTATGATTGTGATTATCACTGACAGTAGTACAGCTCCCTACTTTGGATCCCAAGACAGAACTGAATTTTAAGGTTTAACAACTGAGGTTCTGTAGCTTACTACCTGTAAGGAGAGAGAGGTGTATTTATGTAGATATTCTAAGCTCATAGCACATAAAAAGTAGCATAAATTAACTCAGCACTCTTTCCTGAACATGAAATAGTTTTTTAGCCTCAAGTAATGTGCTCATGTGTTCCTGTAGAAAAGGGTTGGTGTTTATTATATGTCACAGGCACCGATAGCTGTGGAGCCATCCAAGGACTGGTGTGATAACAACCAAGGATTGTTGGCAATAACACTGCGAGAAGGAACAGGATGTGGCTGGAAAGGGGGACACACAAAGGTAGGCAGCACTTTCCTGGGAGAAACATCCTTGTTCTGGCTTGAGGACATAAACACAGTACAGGGATGAGGTTGAGAAGAAGGCATGGACAGTAGTGGGGGATCAAGACTGCCAAAGACGTCTGAAGCCCTCTGACACATTCCCAGAAAGGTCTAGAAGAACAAATTGCACATGATGGCTAATTTGCATGGAAAATAAGAAACTTATCTCCAGAGTAGGGAATCCTATCATTAAAAAGGCACCCAACAAAGCCTGGGGAAATACGCAGCCCAGGATCCTGGCCACACCATCAGCTGGATCAATGCTGGAACCAGGACTGGTGATCTTTCCATTCTTTCTTTACTCCCACGTTTCTCTCTCCTCCTCTTTAATTTATTTCTGTCACTCCCTTCCCTTGTGCCCTAACCCTTTATCCATTTTCACTGCCATGTGTTTATACCCAGAGATAGGAGACTAATGAACATCAATTTCCATGCCAGGTGTGTAATTTACTAATACAACTTGGATAGCTTTTGTGGAACCTTTGACTTGTCACTCCTTTCAACCACCAAGCATCTACTTGGAGCTCCCTTCCAAGGTGTTCCTTCCTAAGGGTGGGACACCACAGTCCTCAGTTTAAAACTCTATGACCCAGAAAAAAACCCCAGTTCAATTTTATTTCCTCATGGATTCAGAACTAACAGAAGTACCAACCAACAAAACCTCTCTCAAGTGCATGCATTAATAAAGCCCCTTGCGTAGCTACATTATAAGAAAAGTGGCCTACTTTTACTTAGACTGACACTGTTTTTTGAAATGAAGCTTTTTGAGCTACACAATATCATAAAGCCTAATCCCACCTGAAACTACCACCACACAAATTAAAAAGCCTTCAGCTATCTGCTGCTAAACAGCACGAGGAACATGTGAATATGCCACTGGGGCCAAAAGTTTTTAAGAGCCTTTAGCCTTGGAGAGGTATCAGCCGTGCAAAGTAGCTGCCACCAAAGAAAAGGAGGGAGAGAGATGGTACTTAACTGGTAAAACAGTCAGTCAAGGACAAATGACATACCTGCTACAGCTTAAAGTCATCTGGCCAGAGTTTAATTAGGTCTGGCCTTCAGCTCTGAGGACTTGTGTCCATTAGGACGCTGCTTCTGGCCCAGCAGAGATGCCATGCCCACAAGTAGGAAGTGTTGCTTCACCATCATGGACCCACTGTCTTCCCAAACACCACTAGGTACAAAAGTAGAAGCAGCCACAGTTTGGCAGACATGGCCTCTTGTTGACATTTCTTCTGGCCCCGATAGTTTTGAAGAGGGTTTACAAGTCCTGAAGAGTTTTACTTTCCTCTTTCCCCATCTTTGGAAGTCTGAACACACACAGTACAATATCACTTCAAAGCCCAGCTAACACAGAAGCCAGCAGACATAGGTATCAGACTCCATACATCCAAGAGTAGTATTACAAATCTATACTCTATTTCAAGAAAAAATAGAATAAAGTGCTGAAAAATGAAAGCTATTAATCTGAATGATTTTATACATTTTAATAACCCCACCATAAAAACTGAAATCTTTAGAGCGACTTCACTAGATTTTTTTGTGTGAATAAGGAATAACCATCATTGTGTCAGTGGAGCAGCATTACAAGCTAGGAAAACCTATTACTGATGAAATTGAAAAATAAAGCAGCATGCATGTCAGCCCAGCAAAGCAAGCTGCTGATTTCTAGGTACAATTGTGTGGAAAGGGAGAAATTATATGAGAATAAAAGACTGTGAAGGCTGCTCCATTTCTTAGAACACATAGAATGCAAAACTGTAAACATTTTCAAGTGGGTCAGGTTTGGTGCCTAGCATCGGTAGCACAGCAATCACACTGTGTAACAATAATGTCAGCAGAAATCCCTCCAAAACAGTTCCACATTATCAGTCCACTGAAATATTTACTTGGCAAGATAGAACATCAATAACATTATCTCATAAGTTTTATATTTTAAAAATATTTGGAATTGCATTATATGGCCTAACATTCAAACCAATTTGTTGCAACATATTTTTAAAAGATAAACAAAAACTCTTAGCCACATGTGAATTATTTATTCTTCTCTTTAGAATTACAAGCCAGTGAATATCAGTATAAAGAAGTTCAGAAGCACTGAATCCAGGAGATAGGAAGAGATAACGAGATAGGAAACCTTGATTAATAATGAAGTATCATTATTTGTCATGATATGCTGCTTAGAAATGCTAATCATGAATCTTATATGGAAGATAATATTAAAATCTAGAAAAATCCAGATGAAAAGAGAGACAAGATAGTTCTTGTCCCCAGAAGTTATAATTTAAGAATAAAATCAGAGTTACAGGATGGATTCTGTTAGATGAAAAGCATAACAAAACAATGAATGAGTTTCCAGGCCACATTGCAGAAGACATACCCAGAGTAGCTTGAGGACTGCAGGACATGCTACGCTCCACAATTTTTCCTTTAGTAAATTATGACTGACCCAGGTAAAGATTTGCCCTAAAGAAGCTGCACTGTTTTGTTAACCATGTTAATTAACTTGGGCTTGTGCACAAAACCCCCCACTGCGCAGCGCTGTTACAGCCAATAAACAAAAACTGCTCAGCATTTTCAATGCAATAATTTGTTCCTTTTTTTTAAAGCAGATACCTCCTAGAGTCACCTGATCAGCCTGTCCCACTCTGCCCACATGCGAGTTGCCACAGACCTTGTGGGATCATCCAAAACAAGGGACATAACGAAAGCAACCAGTCAGGTAACAAGCCTGCTCCAAAAAGCACTGCAGTGGAGCCTTGCTCAGAGAGCTTCTGTGCTGGCACAGCACTATGAAACAGGTATTCTTTCCAAAGGGCTTTTCAAAACAAAACCTGCGGTTGTCTTTCCAGTTCCCTTTTCACACTCTTCTGCTCCAGTTGTTAAAAAAGAAATGACAGTGGCAGAAGAAAAAATGCGAAACAAACAGTAGTATCTCCTACAAATAGCATTCCTCCTATTCCTGTGGTACACTCACATTTTGAATGTGCAGCTCTTTGAAAAAGCCTTTTTTTTCTCCAGTTCAAAAAAAAAAAAAAAGGCTATCTGGACAGCTCTAGAAAATACAGAGAAGACAGTGAGAGTTTGATTCACAAGAACACATCCTTTGTTTGATTGGTACAGCTGCAGTATGAAGTGTTTTCCCTGGGCTTGCAGTGACACTGAAGCAGCACAGCTGACCTCTGGAAGAGAGAAACAGCTACACGGGTACTCTCGTGTTTCCAACCCATGTGCAGTGTAGCAGTCATAGAAGGAGCTATTCCAGCCCAGGTCTGACAGTGCTTTGTTTAACTCAGAAAAAGGGAGCCCTGACCCTGGCAGTGTCCAAGGCCAGGCTGGACAAGGCCTTGAGCAACCTGGTCTGGTGACAAGTGTCCCTGCCCATGGCAGCGGGGGTTGGGATCTGGCCACCTTTAAGGTCATTCCAACCCTTTAACATTCTATGATTCTATTACAAAATGAACAGACCACACTACCTTTTGCCTTTAGCACTAATGTGGACTGTGTAAATCATGATTATGCTCAAAAGCAACGCTGGTTCTGCAGAAAAAGCTTATTGCCTATTGTTTTAAATGGATGGCAGGGAAGAAAAAGAAAAGCCTACTCAAGGGAATACAAGAAATCCATATACATCAGTGCCACAAAACTGCTAATAGCCACCTGAAAACAACACTTTGGAAACATTGCTTGGAAGCTGGTAGGGAAGTTCACAGCTAAAGGCAATGTGCCTGGCTCTGACTGGAATTTTTGTTTGGTTGTTTTGTAGGGTTGTTGCCCTACTCTTTTTTTGTCTCCCTTATTACCATAAACAAAAGCAGATGATTAAGAGCCTAGCTGTGAAGAGCTCTGGTAGTTTCAGCCCAGAGAGTCAGCAGGCAGGGCCAGGCAGAAGGGGTTACATGATCTCAAGCTACTGCTTCCACTGGGCTCACAGGCTGGATTGCATTTTCTTGAGCAGCTGATGAAGGATTAAGCCCAGCAGACGAGTGCAAGGGGTAATTGTCACATCTTAAACCAGCAGAGCTAAATCTGTCAGAGTTCATGAGACAGTAGTTTATGTTAAAGGTCCAAATACCAAAGAAGCTAATCACTCCTTTTAAAAGACTTTCCATTATATTCCAAGCAAGTGGCTTTCTTACTCTCTTAAGAGTTTATAATTCCTTATGCCACTTCTGCCTTTTCCAACATGATACTGAGGGAATTTATTCATTAAAACATCAAGATCATTTGAAGATCCAAAGGAAACAAACTGCTGCAAAAAGTTAGAACAATTTGCTAAAAATCGTTTTCATTATCCCACTTAATAATAGGATAATGCACTTGAACAGCAGAGAATTTTCTAGTGGGTTATTCAGGAGAAATTGTTTTGTAGAGATCATTTCTGTACTAGTATAAAAACCTTTCTGACCTCGAGTTACTTCAGTGTAAGGGCTGTATGCATTTCTATTTCACGGCACATAATGTCTGCTCATAATGCAATGCTGTGTCACTCAAACCATGAGAAAATGAAGAAAGTAATTTTTAGAAGCACTAAATACTTAAGGAAAAAACACTTCATTAATATAATCACTAAAAAGCAAGTGATTAGATTACCTCAGAAGACAAATTTCAAGCCTAAAGTTGCACCTTGTATATACATATATATAAATGCATTTATATGCATATATATGGAGAGATACATGTGTGTGCACCCCTGCCTGGGAAGGGTTCTCTAGGAGGGCTGGTGAGGGTCTGGAAAGGCTCCTTCCCACCCCTCCTCCCACTGTGCTGCAAGGACTAATGCGAGGCAGCTACCTGGAAAGAAAAAGGATCCTTCATAGCGTATTTATAAATGTTAAATAGCAGGGGAAACTGCTGAGAGATTCCTCAAGCTTGGATCCTCATTTTCTCCTGTGTGGCCATCCCTGAGACACGGCTGGAAAACAAGGCAGCCATTTTCTCATAAGCTGTTACACTCAGCAAACCAGATTGAAGCGCTCGATAAGCTGCTGCTCTCTTCCTGCAGCGACTGAGGGCAAAAACAACCCATCACCCACAAACAGGTACAACCACAGCCATCTCTGTGCTCCTGCTGTGAGCCTGAGCATGGAGGGGGCCAGGGAGGGAGGGAAGGATAGGGAGGCCTGGATACAAACACATCCATGCTCCTGGGCTGCACTACCCTGCATCTGTGCAAAACCTTAAGGATGTGCGACACAGAGCTGCTTGCTCACGGTTTTGTGTTTCCAGAAATAAACTGCTGCTAGGAGAAAATACTGGACTTTTACAGATCCTGTGTGTATGAGACACTGTTCTGTGTGGAAAGAGCCTCCAAATCTTGTGGTCCTTATGGAAGAGTGATTTTAATTGCATTCAGCACAGGTATACATGTACCTGTATGCACAAACATACGTGATGCAATTTTCATGGGCTACCTGGCTGTAAGTAACTTCTCTCACATGTAAGCAACCGCACTCAAATAACTTTTTTGGGAACCAGACTGCACA
The DNA here is from genome assembly GCA_013401135.1 of Cettia cetti. Taxonomy (NCBI): domain Eukaryota; kingdom Metazoa; phylum Chordata; class Aves; order Passeriformes; family Sylviidae; genus Cettia; species Cettia cetti. Next base: position 70,297 of record VZUI01042472.1, on the reverse strand, counting down.
AAAACAGTGAGCACCTTAACTTTGTACAGTGTACAGGTCAGGATATTCAATATAATACCTTGAGAACAGAAAGAACATCTGTCTCTAGATGTAAAACAAGAAGTCATGGCACCTATTTAGGTTTACTTCTGTCTTCTATTATAACCCAGTTTCTTGTCATTTTTTATAAATCTCCCTATTTTACAAGTGTTTTGAAACTGGGCAGCAAGAAATCTTGGGAGATGCCGTTTCAGTCTCAGCAAAATGTGTTCAGCCTTAGCTATATGCTCAATCTGATGGGGAAAAAAAAAAAATCCCACCTAAATTATGTCAACAGAGACCACTAGAATCCATCTGTTCTAGCCCCCACTACCTTCTGTATGCCCCAGACCCTGGCAGGCAGGCCAGGCCCAAAGAAGTCCAGGAAGTGGGGGACATGTCCCCATTCGGCCACTTCCAATGGCTTCTGCCTGGCTAGCCTGATTGTGCTGCACTGGGCTCCCTCCATCTGGATGAAGGCTTCCCAAACAGAAGGTGATTCCCTGAAGCCATCGAAGTCCCCAAGCCTCAGGCTCAGTTCAACCCACAAAAGGCCTGGCGTACGTGCCTGGCTTGGCTCTGCTGGTGCAAAGGCACTTTTAATTCATTCCATATCCAGCTCGGACATCTCTTTCCAGTAGCTGGTCCACAAGAGATAGCAGGACAACACCGTTACCTAAGGTTATTAATTTGGTCAGCTTTAAGCAATTTTGTCACAGGCTACCTGTGGCCAGGACTGCTGTCAATACCATGTGCTTTCAGCACTACAGCTAGGAAGTTTCCCTTCTCTACAGAAAACAGGAGAACAGCCAAGGAGATGACACACAAATGAAAATGCTATCAAGACTGTAGAAAACTTAAGAAAAGCACACCTGAGCTGCCAAAACCTAAGACACTGCCTCTGTTTTGCTCTGTCCAGACAAAAGCACAGCCTTCCTCCGACCTCTTCCTTCCTATTGCCTGTCTCCCTGGGCCATCAGCAGCTCCCCCCACCTGCTGCTGCTGCTCCCACACGGGCAAACAGCAGCAGCTAAGCTCAAATAATAAGACATTTTGTGCCCCAGTACTTGCTCCAGCTTTGAGCACAAGCATTAAGTTTGCCCTTGAAAACCTTGCATTTGCAATTTCACATATGCCTTACTAAGGCTGTTAAATAAAAATGGTTCCCAAAACATCATTCCTAATGCTGCAAACTGTGTAACTCTTTCCCAAAGTTACTATATGGCTTTGCAAGGAGCCCAACGTAAAGGATGTCTGTACATCAGAGATTACTCTGGCCAGCTTTTTGAGACAGAAAGTCAGAATAAACACAAGTAGAGCACCACTACTTAAAACGTGTGATGCTCTCATCAGTCATCAAAATCACTGAAACATACCCCTGTTCTACATGATTAGCTGGCGAAGAACACGCTTGTTCTGTGGCCATTGATTTTTACCGAATAAAGTAATAAGTCTTGTTTTTCTGCCAAGTATTCATGCACCAAGGCATTTTTAATAGCTTTTATTTTGAAATGCAGGGTAGCTTAAGTTTTAGAGTAGAAAGTCTCCTCACTCCACTAAAATTCAAAGCATGTAAAACCACAGCTCTATCAATCATGCCCCCTATGCTAAAAATACTTTTTTTTTTTGTGCCACAAGACTATTATATCATGTGCAGGTGGTAACATCTAAAAATGTATCACAGAAGATATATGTAAAACCACACGACTCATTTTCTTGATCCAAACAGTCAGTAGAAATGAACCCATGCTGATATAGCTGGTACACATCTTGGCAGAGGAGGCTTCTCACTAGACCTTCAACCCTCATGCTGAAACACTGTTTCCAGAAATGAAGCACACAGTTCCCTACACCTGTTTCAAACCATCAACCCAGATAAAATGGCTTGATCTCTTCCAGGAAGTAAGGAGTTCAGCACTGGATTGAGGAGTCAGACAAGCACCAGATGGCTAGAAGGGATGGGAAGACAAAAATGAGGGCAGAACCACCTCTCTCGGTAGCAAGAGTTACATTGGCTCAGCTGTGTTGTCTAATCAAGTATTCTAAATCAATTAAGAGTGAAGCCAATTTGTACACATGAATCTTTGTATTTATAAATGAACCTAAATATTCCACAGTAATATTCCATACGGTTTATTTCCTGTAGTACATGGACAGAAACCAAGGACTGATTGAGCTCATTAGCCATGAAAACACGCTGTTTTATCAGGCAAGCTTTTGTCCAGCAATACAAAAAGTGAGCAGTGAATGGATGAACCCTTCCTGCCCTATAAAACAGTGCAATGGTTCCCCATGCAGGAATGTCAGTTAATGCCAGTTAACAGTAAACATGCTTTCTCAGTTGTTTGGAATTGTCACCAGGTTTGTAAATAATTCTCATGCATCTTCCGAGAATACTACATTTCTCACAGGTTTTAAAGGAAACAGAAAGACACTTTCTGTGTGTGGAGAGTATTTTCCCAGGCTTTAGTTTAAGTGGTGATGCTCGAGCAGAGGAGGGTGGTTGCAGATACTTGCAGTGATCCTGCACAGATACCTTCCTCGCCTCTCCACACAAACGGCTGAGTCACTCATCGTTCAATGGCCGGGGACACTGAAGTATAGCCTGTCCTGGGCAGACCTGACCTGGCCATGGTTTGCTTTAAAACGGTGTGCAGCAACGTAAAGCATTTCAGCAGTGACTCAGCACTGTGAATTACTAGCCAGCCTAAGCTTATTTAAGAGCCTATGGCTGCCATGCATCAGGGACAGACTGTCAAGCTGGCTGGAAGCTCATCATGCATCTTTCAGCACCGGGCAGCAACACGACAGGGCTGACAGTACCTGGAATGGGAGCACAGCTCAAGGGGAAGGGGAAGGAGGGCAGGATGCTGCTTTTGAATTAGCTCAGGTCAACTGCTAAGAGTTGGATTCCCTTGGCCCACAGCAGGAAGTGGAAGCTGAGCAGTTGATGAAGTTGTGAAGAATTAGGCATTTTTATACCCTCCATACAAAGTGAGTGGAACAGGAAGCACTGCTTAAAAGAATCTTGTGTAGTCATCCCGCATGCACATACATACCCATGTGCACAAATGAAGTACATGCTTTTGGTCACACCGGAAAGTACAGGCGGGTAAGAAATAAAGAGAGTCATCATAATCTGATTAGCTGTGTAATTAAAACTAAACTGGGAGATCAATGAGGGAAACTATAGGGAGGGGTTTTTTCAGCACAGTATGCTAGAGAAAAAATGAGAAATCTGGTGGAAATCTAATGGGATAAAGTAACAGATGGTAGGTGGACACCCAAGGGACATGGAATATGCTTAAAGACGATAATAGCTAACAATATGATTAAGAGTACATGCAATCTCACAATGCACTGCATGGAACTGAAATGTAAGTACTAAAGCCATAAACCTCTTATTATAGATTAGATTTGCATACTTTTATAGACACCTACAAGACAAATAGGAAGAACACCTAAAAAGGGTTCTATATAACACATGTATCTGGCCTATTTAAGGGAATGGTTGTGCCACCATCTTGAGAAACTGGGAAATAACTGTCTACAAATATGATACAAGACCACAGCACACATATAACAAATAATAATTGATTCACTACAGAAAAGAACAAGTACAAACCACCGTCACCTGAGTGACTTGAAGCCTACCTCACACTACATCCCTCTACTGTCCTGACCCCAGAGGGAAAAAAAGGAGATCAAACCCTATGCACTTTTTCAATCACAAATACACCAGCAACTTCCAGCAAAATCTTCCATATAACACACTGTTTTCCCAGATGGTGCATGTGCAGGAGTAGGGATTGCAGTCTAAAAGCTGGACACACAAGCAGGTTAAGTCAAGATGGCCACTGACGGCTCAGGCACTGCTTTTAATTTTTTCCTGAGCACCATCAAATTTGCTACAGCAGTCTCAGGAAACTATGATGGTCCCATGCCCTCTAAATATTTGCCAATAATTAAATAATATCTATAAATAATACAGCCCAGCTGTAGAATTGCTTGTTTCTCCACAAAATAAATGAACAATATATATAGAAATGCCAGATATATACAGATAGATGGATACATATGTACACAAAACAGTTTTAAATGGAATAAATGTAAACAAATGATAAAAATTATAAACCAATGCTGCTAGTATTATAATCTAGTTATTTATGTAGATTTATTTTAAAATATGTCTGATTGCACTCATAGTACTGATGAAGACAATAGTAATGCACGAAATATCCTTAAACACTTAAACTAAAATTACCCACACAATCACTTTGATTTTATTTTGCCACCCCAGGACAAGAATAACCTCATAACCAAAAGGTCAGAAAAGTCTTACTCTGTTATGAGAGCAAACTAAATAATTTCCAAAAGCAGAGTCCTCTCCCAGGCACAACTGGCACTAATTTAAATGAGGGGACTGGTAGATTTAGCACTTCAGCTGATATCAATTACTGTTGTATCACACAAAGCACTCCCAGAAGTAATCAAGAAGGAAGATGCTTATGGAAGTTGTCTAAAAACTGCACTAGAAATAAAACAGAAGCCAGTACACAGCAGAGACATAACCATCCCCTCTGTAAGAAAAAGAGATTTAAATGGGCAGCTGCATTCTGCATCAGCAGAATTACAACCATTTTTGTGAATGGTTTTAAGGTGCACAGAGAGGTCACTGTGTTCCATAGATTGGGTTACTGCAAAGCCAGCAGATAATAACTACATAAAAGAAGTAACTGGGCACTGGACTGCCTCAAAACAACTGAAGAGAAACAGAATAAGCCAGAATGATGCTGATCTGATGCAGCTTCAGAGCAAGCATCATCCTCTAATTTACTCACAACTAGCTTATGAAAACTTCCCAGTGTTTTTATATTCATAAAATCAGAAAAACCAAGCCCCGAAACAAAGATACATATATTTTTTTAATCCTAATATAGGAAAATGGTGGGAGGTAATGGAAGTGGGCCCAATTAAATGTGATGTAAGGAACCAACAAGAAACCATCTCTTCAGAAGCTTAAGTTTTAAGAGCTGTCCTGCCGTTGTGCTTTTCTCTGTTCTTGGGATCCTACCTCAATGGCTTCTGCCCAAGGACAATTTTGTTTTAAGGATGCTTAAAGCAGTCCTTGTCATATAGGGCAAGCTCACTCAGCTGAGCAGACAGCTCAAGCCACTGCGGGCCCCCTCGCTGTGAAAGGGCAGGTATAGAGAGGCTTCCTGGCACCTTTCCATCCTACAATTTCCTACCACTATTACACTGATGATTCAAATCTAATTTTAACAAGCAAGCAAGCCTTCTGCTGTCAGCAACCATTGTTCCAAGACAGAAGGAAAATGCTTTAAGCACATTTTTGTGCCTTTCAACATCTGCATTCTTGTATTGCTTTTGTTCCTGGAGAGGGGCACAAAAAAGGAAAATAAGGGGAGCACTTCCCAAGATAAGGAGCTAAGATATCAGTGTTGTCACTTATCATTTCCTAAACAAATTTAATTTTCCCAAACAATACATGGGTGGCAGAAAGGTATTATTTATTTAAGGACTAATGCTTTGAAAATCTAAAAAACTTGCTACTGTAACAAAGCAAGATTCAAATCATATTCCCCTAAGAACACATCAAAACAATGTGGGTGTTTTCTTTTTCAAAAATAGAAAAATATTTTCCACATACTTTGGTATAATTCAGTCCTACACAGCCACTATACTTATCTTTTTAAATAACTATATGAACCTCTTTACAGCTAAGTTTGTGTATAAATGAAACTGCTTTACTAGTTCAGAAACAATCTAAAAATTTCCTTGCTTATACTATCTCACAAGATGTGACCATTCACCACGTTTCTAAGTGTTGGCCTGAGAGATCAGAAAAAGGAAAGTAATTTGAATATTCTTTTGCATATTTTTAAGATGGCCTTCAAAAGCCAAGTCAACACAGAATAACATGCTGAGTTAATAGTTTTACAGCAAAAGAAATCACCCCATAAAATGTGCATTATCAGTGAAAATTTGCAAGGGGTAAGATATTCACTGAACATGCTTAGTTCTGAAGATTATTGTAGAAGAAGGGCATAAACTCAGTTCCAATAACCAAGGATAAGACAACAACAAGCATAGAAAGGTCTTCCAGGCAAGGAAGAAACGGCCCAGTTTGTCCTGAGTCACAGCACATTAAAGTTAGTTGCATGACATGTCCTGATATTTATATCATATGATTTTAATAAATCTACAATAGAAGATTAAATATATCTGCAGGTCTCCTAAACAAAACGAATGCTATACTGGTGGTGCTGCAATATGCAAGATGTTTTCACTACCTGGAATTCATGTCATAGAAGGTTATTAATGCATTGGAACAGGAAATAATAGCAGTTAACACCCTAAAAGGTGCATAAATGTTACCTGTGCAAAACACTTCTATACTGTTGTCTCAATGACAGTAGACAGAACACTGGGATCAAGTGTTGCAGTCTCCTTAGACAGACATTGTGTAACCTGCCCAAGGTATTTAATGTGATCTCCTTGTTCAAGTCAGTGGCATTTGCATTCATTCACATTCAGCAAGTTATTAATCTAAAAAAGCTAAGGAGTCCTCCATTTCTTCTTGACTCCAAACTCCATTTGCTCTTCTATAAAATAAATGCCACAAATAAAACGTTGCATTTAGACATGCTGCGATATTACCAGCCAATTTTGCTGCAGATAAAGGTCAAGGAAAAATTTATTAAAAAATAAAAGAACATTTTTTTCCTAACTCCCTATATAAAAGAACAGTGCCAAGCATTTAAATAAACTCTCAACATAGGTCAATCCTTAATGGGCTTGTAAGTGAGCTGTGTGTTTTAAGAGCTAACCTTTGAAGCATTACTGAACTGTTTATTGCATAGCAGCTACTGTGTTGCAACTGCCCTCCAGAAACCTGTGACCATCATGTGAACTAAATAACCAGCCTATATATATGAAAGCCCAAACCCTAACTGAAGGCTTTAAAAAGCAGGAATCCAAGAGACACAAGTTCCCTCCTACCTCTACTGGGTTTCCTCAAAACCACAAGTTTTGAAACTCAAACATGCAATTCTTGCATTAAATGTAATGTTCAAACACGGAAAGAAACTGTATTTTAGAAATTCATCTGAGTTGGACGTAAAAATTTCAGCTAATTCCTTGTCTCAATTTCAACAATTTTGCCATCTTTATGAATATTGAGGGAATACCAAAATCTGTTTCCTGCTTGAATTTTTTCTCTCATTTCCAGTGCATCTTTTTATTTACATAACATCAACATCAAACAAAAGAGCCTTCTCACATCATAAATCTTCACATAGTTATTACAAAATAATGGCCAACTCATAATTTCAGTCTTCTTTTAACAAAATAGATTGGATTTTATGATTTCTACAAGAAAAAATAGCTCCTGCAGAACCACCAAACTATCTCTGCAGTAAACCCAAATTCTTAGATCCCCTGGTATGAGCAGTACTCATACCAGCATGCCATACTGCACTCCCATACTAGCTAAATATCCTCCATTTCATATGGACACCAAATATACTTTTTATTTGTTAGTCTTGTAATCTTAAGTCAAAATATCGAATCACTGAAGGGGAGACTTACATGCAAGCTGTACAGTATGGCCACAGTGCACCTTCAGGATACACAAAGGACAACTTCTGAAGGAGCTTTAAATATTATGGGCTTGCAGAGATTAAAACAGGAAGACATCACTTTGCTATTCCTCATCATTATCTTTACAGCTGGGTAGGGTAACGTGAAGTAATGAACGGAAAAGAGCACAGTAAGACGACAAGAAAACTAACACCTAAGACCTCCTGGAGCTCCAAACCAGGGAAACAGGAAAAAAAAAAAAAGCTGATATTTAGTTCAGAAAGAGCTCAAGTGGCTTTTCCCAGTGGCTACAACTGGAGCCAATAGCTGCTGTATTTGCTTACATATTCAGTTGTTATTTTAGGGACAGCATGCAGGACAGGCTTCTGCAGAAGCAGGCAAGTACTTCCTATTATCATACAGCATTACCAGAGACACGGCCCTGTGCATCTGGCTGCAAGGCAGAGGAGACACTGCAGCCACTGCCTTCCTCATGGCAGGCATCCATGCAAACCAAGAGGCTCTTTTGGATGGATGCTTAACATTGACTTGACACATGCGAAGTTGCAGACACAAGGTCTTGGGATTTAATGCAATGAAAAGCAAAAAAAAGAATACAAATGGAAAGCAGGGTATGGCTTGGGAAAATGCAAGATATAACATGTTTGGTATAAAAAAAAAATCGGATGAGTAATAAGGAAGGCAGGGAAGGAAGGGAGAGAGTGTACTGAGACATAAATGATGTAGGAGGTAGTATGGGCAGTCATCTAGAGAGTAGAATTTTAAAAATGAAAATCAGGAATCACACTAACAGAAAAAAAAATATTCTCTACTGATTTAGGAGAACCTGGACTTCTGAGTCTCCTGATTAAATAAAGGCGGGTATCTCAAGAGCAAAAAGGTGAAGAACTGACATTTGAGTAAAGAAAGAGATAATTCTTTTACAGGTGAAAAATGGTAAAGTGGGCAAAGATAGTGGGGTAATTTTTTACAAATATCTAAAGGAAAAATGTGCATAGAAAAAGGATGACATTTTCTAACAGCTATGAAAATTCAAGGAGGAGTACATAGAAAGTGTGTGTGTGTGGGGGGGGTGGTGGTGGTTTGTTTTTGTTGGGGTTTTTAACATAAAAATATTGAGGGACTAGAAAAAAAGGCTTTTTGGAGGGGAACAACTGTTGGCCTGTAAAAAACTGCCAGAGGGAATACTGCAAAGATACTGCTGGACTAAGTAAGAGAAAATGAACTGATGAGAACAAACCTGTATCAGAAGGAGGAATGCCTTGGATAATGTAAAAAAACCACTTTGCAGTCTGCTTATCTGTATACTATGCATACAGCTAAGATATATTACCTGAAAATTTGTGCTCCCTTTTTAATACAACAGTAATGTATTTTATTACTGATTTTAACAGGCTTTAATAGGAGGAAGCATACATTCAATTATTTTATTACGTGCTTTGAATATAAATGGTGAGCATCTGCACTCTAGTTTACTCCTTCCATCCTCATGCTCTTATAAAAACAGCACTGGCACATTTTAGAATTCAGAGCAGCCCTCCCCAGCCCAGCTGCTTTCTTGGCTGGTTTGCTGGGATCTATATATCCAATCTAATTATTTTGATTCCCATTTCCAACCCTATCAGTGGTGCAGTGGTGCAAGAAATCAAAATGCCAGTCTCCTGAATGTGTTAGAACCTAAAAGCTAACAGCTACTCATTTGCAGAGGCATCACTGCATGGCCCAAAGCCCCTGTCACCAGGCAATTTACGTTTAGTGCTCTGGATGTGACTGAAGAGGGGTTTCCCAGCCTACCAATACAGAGCATTTCATATAGCATTTCAGATATGCTACAGGTTGTTGCATCATCTTATTTTGTCACAGCATAACTGACTAACAAAAAAAACCCCCAGCAATGCTTTGTGCAAATTTTGTCTCTTTTTAAAAGACTTGAGTCCTTCTTCTTTGTTTTTTTCCCCTTTGTTTTCTTAAAAGGCAAAAAACAGGATCATACAAGCTTATCTTCCCTTAAGTGATCAGAAGAGAGAGTCAGAAATAATCCTACCAAAACACCTACTACCCTTTCAAATCAGGGGGATCATATGTTGCTCAGTAGCTGAATTTCCCTGTGGATCTTTCCTCTGCTTATAAGCTGTCCCCTTCTTGAATTACAGTCTTACTTAGATTACTAATGCTAGGCACCACCAAAAATATTCCCATTCATTTCTCCAGGTTTTACAAACATGATAACATGATTTGTGTTTAAATATAAGCGTCACCATTTTACTTTTTATTATGAATATCATATGTTTGGCAAGCTGTCTGACCTTCCTTATGATGATGAATGTTGCAGCAAACAATTTGCTGTATCTTTAAAGAAATGGCCAATTCAATTACATTATGCCAGAAGCTTTCAAATCCCTCTCTGCCAAATGTCTTTGCTATATCCTGCCACAGACAGCCCATTTGTATTCCAGAACAGTAGGACACTTGTTTTGTTGAAGCACACAGTTCTAGTTAGGTACTATCAACAGAGCAGCATTTCAGTTCTCCAGCGCTGTGCTCCTTCCACCCCCTCTACCCTTGGTTATCAGGATTTTCAATTTTACTGACCAAACGTGTATGCATTACTAATTATGTGCATGAAATGCAGCAGTTATCGACTGCTACAACAAAATACATTAGTGACCAATTACAGGAGTTCTTGGCAGCAATGGTTATCATTCTAGTGGATTTAATCATTGCACTTAAAGTGAAGCTTGAGATTCCCTTTGAGATTACACCACTAATTGCTTCTGTTTTGCCAGTTACTGCATGAGCTGTTTGCAAAAAGGATCACTAAAGATGCTTTCTAAATATGGGAAAGCAGTAAACAGATGAAGCCTCCTGTAATGAGTGTCCCCCCCCAGTAAAACCACAGTGTCAATTTATTCATACCACAATGCTCCTCTCCGATTCATATCCCCCCGTCACCTCCTCTTTCCCTCTCATTTCTTGTTATTTGGGCAGACAGCAGCAATACAGCTGCACTGCTATTCATGTGAATCATGCCACACACTATCATTTATTTATATAGATACTGAGAATATTACACTGCAAAAGTAAAAAAAAAAGGTTCCCCTTCTCTTCCGTGTTTGCAGAGAGGATACTACTTATTATTATGATTATGACAGAATGTTTAAATGATCTCAGATCTTAAAAGAAAAAGGAAAAAAACCCCAACCTAGGCCAAGTACATGATTTATTACACATACAATACCATCCTAATACACTTCCACTCTCCAGGAATTCCTAAAAACAAACACTCCCCCTCCCAAGGAATTTGTAATATAACATATTGTTCTTTAAAAGCCCACATCTAATTCCAGGTCGTCAGTAGTGATGAATTATCTGGTTTACAGCCTCATAAAGCAAAAGTGCCTATATATTTTAATGCTGAGGCCAACCACAGGACTTTGGTACCTTTCAAACATAGTGATATACAACTTTCCAAACACCAAAGAAAGGCTCAGGTGAAACAAAGAGATGCAATTGTCGTCAGCATTTTAGGTCTGATCAAAATAAGTTGAAAGACAAAAAGAATGAGGAAGGATTACAACTACAGTTTTGTTTGCTGGGAATAAGTTATTTTACTCAATAAAATTGTTTAAATAAATTTGTTTGGCTCCTTTTCATTAAAATTTTCAGTTACTAAAGCTTTCCATTATTCAAACCCCACTTTGTGAACAACAAAGAAACACTCTCAAAAATATAAAAAACCCCCAACAATTCTCAACAAAAATTTTCTCATGAGATTAGAAAACCTGTATTTGTCTCAACAAACATCAACATTTTCAGGATTTCAATAGATGCTAGGTTGATAAAACTTTAATTAGAAATTTAATTGATCTCTGTGAGAGAGATACTGCAGAGAAGGAGTTTTAAATCCCCAGAGATTTCTACACTATAAACAGCAGAGCATATGACATCTTTAAAAGCTGTCAGAAACCATACACTCTGTTTTACAAAAATAATAGCAATCTCTGTGAATTTAACTGCCAGAAGTAGTTGAAAAGCTTCATCCTACAGTATCAACAGGCTACAGCAACAGCACCAGTTGGCTTCACCTCAGCCTCTAAATTGGCATGGACTAATACCTACCAATGCCTGGAAAAGAACAAACGGCAGCAGAACGAGGGTTACATCACAGATGCATTCATCTTGCTTTGCACCCAGATGTAGATTTGCACAAACCCCCTTGATCATTCCAGAACAGCAGGCACAAGAACTGCTACACACAGGATGCTCTCAAAACCAAGGCCAGTTCATTTTCATGCTTAACAGAGAAAATCTTGCCCCAAGGCACTCAATTTCAAGTCTCAATGAGAAAATCTGTAGGTGATGCAGTAACTACAGTAACTGGCAAATAATAAACTCGGTAAAACACCTAGGGATCAATCCTATATTCATGAAGAAACACACTACACAATTCAATTGGATTATCCCCATTCCTTAGTTCACTAGTTCTTGACTTCTATCTTATTAGACAACAATTAAGGACAATTTTCAAGCCCAAAGTAACATAACACTGACACGGTATCTTTATTATACTACATTATACTACGGGTTCTCCAGTCCAGCAGAATGACTGCCTTTCTTTTGTATGGGCAAGCTCCTGTCTCATGTACACAGGCACAAAATCTGAATTACAATTCCAAGAAGATGGCAATCGTATCTGGAATTTCTAGTGCTGCCTTTCAAATGAGGAAACAGGAACAAATCAAGAGAAGAAAATATTCCCAAATTAAACAGCTGAGCTTATACAGCACCCAAAATGCAAAAGGTTGGGAAATAGCTGCCTTTCATCACTGTCAAAAGCAATAGACTAAAATATGCAGAGTAGGACCAATAACACAGGAAATAAATGAAAACATTTGCTTCATGTTAGTAAAGATGTTAAAAGAAACAAGGCAAAAACCTCTCTCAAAGGTCCCTGATGGATTTAAAACAGAGCTATTGAGCCAACTGTGATTTCAAAACATGCCACAATCATTTAAGAACACTGACTGACCTTCTCCTCTTTAATAAACCTTACACCTGTTCCCTAGTCCAGAGACCTAACTCCTAAAACCATACACAGCAAGTGCAAGACAAGGAACCAGAACTTCAATGAGAACTGCTAATGTACAGGAAGGCAACCAGTTACTTATAATACAATCTCAGGCACTATTTGTAATTCAGTACCTAACTTACAAATCAAAGAATGATAATGCTAAATGATACCATGAAGTATTTCTTAATGAATTAAAAGTCTTATGTGTGTAAAGCTCACAAAGCCAAGCAGATTTTTAGGTTACATATTTAATTCTCTTTAATACTGAAAGCAATGAGAGACATTTTTGTCTATTACTCTACTACAGGGATTAACACAGAAAATACTCCAGCAAAACGAAATATGCTTTTTTACACAGTGATGTGATGGATATCAATTTATAAGTTCATGCATTAAGTACAAGAATATGAATAAACCACAGCTAGAGGTTTGGAATAAACAGCACTGGTAACAAGTTTAGACCAGATTAAATTGAAAGACTTTCAGCTGGTAAGTATTGTTTCCAAAATTTAATGTAAATACCAGTAAGGATATTCAGCTTAGTAAAGCTTTCTAAAACCAAAGATAATTCTTTTAGTAGCATGAGAAATGCCATCAGGAAGAAAGGCTCCAGCTCTAGCAATTGTTTCAGAAAACTCAATTAACTTGCCCATTTTTAAAAATATGTTACCAGTAGAAAGAAGTTTCATGCTATAAAAAAATTATCTGCTCATTAATATTACAGACATTTTATATATTAATATGTATGACTAAATAAATCCATTAAATAATAAGTAACATATCAATGTACCTTTTTGACATGTCAAATAATTTTTTACAACCAGAATAATGCTTGGGTTGCTAGGAAAGAAAGCTATGTGGATAAATGGAAAATACTCTTCCTGCCTTTCAGAAAACTCTGGGCTGGGGTTGGGACTGGGGACCTCCAGATGCCAAAGACTGTCTACCACATGCCCCATCCAAGCTCATGAAGAAAAGCTGTCCTTGCCCTGTTTCAGTGAAAGCAAACCCCAACTAAGACAATAGTTTTTGTCTCAAAAAAAAAAAACCCCTCATGAAATGAGCATTGATACTTTCCAAGACAACCTTCCACGAGGTCATCTTCTCAGCCTTCACCCACTGATGAACTCATATTTAACCTGGCCTGACCTTCAGTTCTGCTGACTCTCAGCCTTACCATGATTACAAACCAGCAAGATCAAGTTAAGCTTTAAGAAACTCAGACCTTAGTCTGCAGATAAATGACTGAAAAGGCAAAACATCAAAATACCAAGAAATCCTGCTTATAAGCTATGTTTCATTCTATGGAGACTCCCAGGGTAGCAATAAAAAGAAAACGTACCACCAAGCACTGAAGGCTCTGTACCACATTCCCTCCCCTGCAGGTAGCCCTACTACTTCTGGTCTTTGTCAATTCAAAAGCCAAAGTATTGTCTAAAGCTATAACTGCAACTAGGCATGAAGGTACTGAAAAATATTTCACTTTTAACATTTTGTAAAGCTGATTTCCACTAAGTATTCACTTACTCAGGTGCAAGAACAGTCAAGGTCCCCAGTTTCCCCCAGATTTTCCCTTCAGGCCAGTTTTATCCTTAGGTACCTGTGCACAACAAAAAAAACCAATAACAAATTAATTTACATTACTCATCATAAGTTCATCTATTGATTGTATCAATGTTTATGGCCCAAATTTAGAATTTTTTATCTCTGGTTTTTCTCACAGGATTATTTCCCATCAATACGGTTAACCAGAAGCAAACTCAAAGTTGTTTTCCCCATGTAAAAAGACCTGGGTTTTATTTGACCAGCATATATATATATATATATATATATATATATATATATTTCTTTTATTTTTTTTTTTTTTTTAGATTTACCATGACCCTAAATGAAATTCAACCTGATAGATGGTGGGATTGCATGATTTAGGTATATTTCATCACTTGTTTTTAGGAGTACAAACAGAGAGCACACATTGAAGCCTTTGATAGCCACATATTTAAGTTACCTTAAAGCTGTTAATATGTGACAAGAAAATACTACATATTCAATTACTGCTTTAAAAATAAAAAAAAGGTTTGTGTACAGGTGCACTGTCACTCAGTTAAGGAGCTCAAAAAATACAGTTATTCTTTGTCCCGGAAATAGTATGAATTAAAGAAACATTTTAAAAATGTGCCATTCAACCATATGGAACCAATTTTTGCAGACATATGGAGCGCCAATTAAATAAGTGTGGCTTTGCTGACACAAAAGTCCACCTGCACGTATTCAAATTTTCCAGAATTAGACCATCTAATTTAGAGCAGTCCATTTAACAGTAACAAAGTAGAAAAGCAATGTATTTGATATGACACAACCTCTGTAACCAGTCTCCTTAAATAGCAATTGCAGCCTTACTTTTGACCATGGTCAGGATATAATCAGATATGATTGAATTAGTTCACCTAAAATACAGCTCCAATTACATTAGATCAAAAGAAAATAATTTTTTGTCTTCTCCATTATGCAAGTAAATATATAATTGGAAAATTGAGCAAGGCACAATTTTTCGAAGAAGATTTTACCAGAAGTCGATGGAAATTAAAAAACTGACTGTAGCCATACTTCCTGGATTTTCTTAGGTTTTTTGCACATATTTTCCCAGAATAAATGTACGGAAAGCAAGCCATTTAAAGAAACAGAAGTCAACAAGCTATACACAAACATCAACATCCTAAATAAAATCCTAATATAGGATAGGTATCCAATGATGTGGAAACTCACAAATTCTAAAATTTTTAATTTTTTTTCCCAAGGATTAGCACTTAGTTGGGCACCCTTGTTCAAATGTAGTCTGACTGACTTTGTATTAGTGATAATGTACAATTTTTTTTTCCCGCAGGACCTCAACGTCATTCAGTGAATACAGCAGCTAGAAGAGAGTAGTGAAAATCTACCCAGTGGCTGCATTCCATATGGCCACAGCACACCTCTACGCACTCACTGCTCCAGGTTATCCTGTGCTGTCCCAGAACAGCACAATGAGGACAGAAATGCCCATTCTCAGACAGTGCTCCTCTTTGGTGCTGTCAGGTAACAACAGACCCCTGCCAGGGGTGTCATATGATCCCAGAGACAAGAAAAATTAGAATCAGGAGCATTACAAACTTTAGTGTTCTACAAGCTTCGTAAAACTCATTTTTCAGAGTATTTAGCTTTCTATAATTCCTTAACTAATTTCCTGGAGAAGTGTATCCACCCAGTTTCCCAGTTAAGGTGACACAGGTCTGCCCTCACTTGTGAGCTGCCCCATTCATCATCTGTCTTACGGTTTCTACAACAAATAAAAGCACCTTTCCAGAGACCTGTCCTTTGCTGCAGTCTTCATACACATCTGTTCCACTTGGAAAGACCATACAATTCTGTGATCATAGAATTTAAAACTGTATCATAATGCAAATATCCAAGGGAGCTCAGTTAACCTCTTTTAGACAATCTTAATTCTGCACCTTCCCAGCTTTGCAGGACTTGCTCTTTGTAGCTCTTTACTCAAGGCAGCTTTCTGAGCTTGGTTTTTTAAGATAGTTGCCATGGAAAGGGAGAAGCTCCATCTTGCTCAATACAGATATATTCAGTCTCCCTCAAAACCTGGCCACTTCTCATCCAAGCCTTATTATTGCCAATCCAGACATGTGCTACTGCCTCCATCCACTCCTGTCTTTCGGCTCAGTTTCCTATTTGGGATCCCAGTCCTGCCTCCCTGCCTCTTTTCAGTGACCATTTCATTCTCCACAATGACATTATCCGGTATATTGCTCCCATGCCACAACCAGAGTCCCATTAGCTCCCAGCTCTCCTATACTAGCATTCCCTTAAATCTCTCAGCTTTCTGCACCCTTCACAGATCTGTTAGGTTTCCCATATTGCTTTTCACCTTCCAATGTTTTTCCCATTTCTTTACTCCCCCACTCACTTCCTGTGCTTCCCTCTTGCCCTGGCAGTTTCCAAATTCCTTCTCAACAACTAACTCCACGTGTTCTCCTGGTTCCTATGCAGTCTTTGTGATTAGCATGCCACAGCCATGGCTGCTACGCTTTGTGCAGAACTCACTTCTAATGATGGGTGTTAAAGAAATCTGTACAAGGGCTAATGAGCAGGAACACTTAATTTCAAGATCCCAGAAGAACTGGGGCAGAAGAAAAGCCAAACCAGCAGTGCAGAAATAGAATTTTAGGCATTTAAATACCTCACTTACAGACACCTATATATTTAGATGTCGAGGCAGCTGTATGAAGACTTTGTGGACTGTAGCTACTTCTGTCTTGCTGTTAGATTAACAGCATCCACTCTTTTAAATTTAAAAACAAAATCCTTCTACAGTGAACCAAAATAAAGTTACTTGGAGTCTAAGTCTCAATCTAAACTCAATCTACATCTCAGTGAACAGCTAGTTACTTAATACTTTTTTAAACCATTTTTTCCAAAGAGAAAGCAGCCCTTTATTCAGTCAAATATATTAAGTACTGTGGGGGAGGGAAAAGGGGTTTTAATTAGAAAAGGGGTTTAATTAAAAATAGGGATTTCTTGGCACTATTTACTAAGGATAAGTGTTCTTATCCTTATTCTACAGAAGAAAGTAGATTGTAGCATACCTTCATCTATTTTTGCCAGAAAGTACGAGCTAACCAAATACATCTTCCTATTCTGTCTCAAACTTCCCTGCCTTTGGTGTGTGGGTGGGTTAAGAGTGCTTAGGCTGAGTTTAAGGTGATTTTATAAAATACCAGGTTGGAGGTGACCTCTTGAATTGTCTGATCCAACCTTCCACAGCAAAAAGCACAGGCTGGGTAAGACGGCCCAGCACTCTGTCCAGACAAATCTTATAAGTGTCCAATGCTGAGGAATCCATAGCTTCCCTGGGGATATTACTCCAATGGCTGATTGTTCGCATTGTGAATATTTTCCCTCTTGTGTTCAATCAGCATCTCACCAAGAGTAACTTTTAACCACCACCCTTCATCTTTTTCATGGGACTCCTTGTAAAAAGGAAGTCTCCACGATCTTTGTAGCCACTAAGCCTTCTTTGCACAAGGCTGGACAAACTCCATTCTCTCAGCCTTTCCTCACACGGCAGGTTCCCAGTCCTTTGATCATCTTTGTGCCCTTTCTCTGGACCCTCTCCAGCCTGTCCAATGTTTTGGCACAGCAGGGACCAAAAGTGAACACAGCACTCCAGGTGTGGCCAGGCAAGCACTGAGCAGAGTGGGACAATGACTTTTAACTTCAGCTCTGCTGGTGATTCCCTTGATGCAGCCCGGCATCCCGCTGGCTTTCCTGGCTGCAGCAGCACACTCACACAGAACTTGCTGTCCACCAGAACAGCCATGTCCCTTGCCTTGGAGCTGCTTCCCAGATGAATAGATACCAGCCTGTGCTGCACTCCTGGATTATGGACAGATCCCTCCTAGGAGACTACTGTATTACTGCTACTGTGGCCATTTAATAAGAGCATAGTTTACTAAATGAGTACAGATGAATGATTCAGTGTTAGAAGTTTTCTGCTGAAGAGGAATTTTTATTATGTCTTGATTCTTCCAATATTGAATCTAAAACGAAAATATATCTCCCTGATTTAACTGAAAAAAAAATCCCATGGAATAGTTACTTTTTTATATTTAAATAGTAAAATATCAAAAATATTTAGGTACACTACAACAACATAATCTTTCAACAACCTTTTTTTGTGTCCAACACATAAAAATTAAGTATAAATGCAGTATCATTAATGAACACAGTATTTACAAATAAATCACTCATTCCTCTGTTGAGCCACACTTTAAGTACACTTTAATGCTGAAAGTGGTATCTAATTACCTTTATTTGATCCCAAATGCAACAGGGAAATAAAAAATGTTCAAAATATTTGGATCTTGCTGATAAGCACTCAACATTGAAAGGTATGTGTTAGGATAATGTAAGATGGTACTTATTCTTGTTTCTTCTGAAGAGGTCTCAAACAGTCACATGAATATATTTAACTCATACAACTGCTTGTTCTCCCACTTCTTATATTTCCTGTTGAGGGCAGAAGGAGATTTAGTTATCCTGACTCCCATCTCCAGTATTGCCTGACCCAGGGAATTTACCACTGACACTTCCCATGGAGAAAGGACAGTCAATATAAATCATGCTCTGGGAACTGGGCTTCAAAACCTAATTAATGTAATGATAACAACTCATACAGAAGCCAATTATCACTTCTGATCTGAGGCATTACTCCGAAGTTGGCACTCTGAGTATCCTATTAATCAACATATATACCTAGCTAGGATAACGGGGAAAATAATAACACAGCTATTAGTAGTAGATTGATTCTGAATTAAATAAAGAACAAAAAAACCAACATATACACACATGAAACCCCTCAAAATACAAAAAATAAGTCACTGAAAAACTGATCAAAAAGCTATAGAACAACTGTAAGTATTTGCCTCCTTTTATTTTAGGAAATCTTTCTACTCTGTTTTTTTTTTCCCTTCATCACAAGTTTCTGCCATCCCTTGTTACCACAATGTTTATATTCGAGTTTCCATGACTAGGGATATGAAAAATACACTTAGTTCACCCACACACATATCCTTGCCAGAAAGGTGGAGAGAATCATTTACAAAAGAAGGTTCATCATTTTCTCCCAAAAACCACAAGTATGAAGACAAGAATCACCCCTTTCCCACCTCGTCACAATCCAAAGTGCCTGTGTCTCCCCAAAGCCTGCAAGAAGAAGGGAAATAATGACTCTTACCATCTAGTGGTTTCTCGACATGGAAAATTTACCAGTGTAATGGTGATAGATACAATGAGCTAGTTTAAGTCTTGGTGGGGAGGGTTTGGCAATAAAAGGTTTTTCTCTTAACAATCTTCATCCAAAAGAATCCCAGCTCACCTCAGAACATCTCTCTTTCTAGAACAAGTGGATTTTAGCATCATCACTATAGCTGTTATAGTCTGGCTGGTGCTAGTTAACTCAGTCACATAGATAAGTCCTACAACATTCCAGCAAACAAGTGATCTGGGATTACACTTTATACAGCCTAAAGCCAATATAGTTAACATTTCTCTGATCCTTGAGTTTCACACTTCAGAGAGCTGTGGGAGAGAAGGTGTTGATATTTTCAGGAACCATAATTACAGGAATTCATTGTGAAAGACATTGCTAGAAAGTAATAGAGATGTTTAAATATAAACAGTGCAGTTGCTGTCACACAATTGTCCATGAAAGGTTTCAGTGCGTTCTTCCACCCAGACTGATGATCTGTAAGGTGTTGAACCGGAAAGAAATTTACCACAGTAGAAGTCCCTTCAATTAAAACATAATCCCTAGCACATTTTTTGTGTTTGATCTAAAGTAAATTATAAGTCAGATCCATTTTAACAGTTTAATGTAAGCATTATGGCCAGAATTTTTGAAAGATTTGCATTTAGAAAAGATTACATTTAGTCATCCAAGAAGAAGTAAAGTTCATTTTTGAAAGTGAATTCATCCTGAATGGGAGCTATTGCTTTTTTATAGTAAAAAATAAAAGTGACATTCAACTGGCCTCAACATTAATGATCTACTCAAAGTTATTTGTCTCATTTTGAAATATATGTAAAACCACACGGCAAGTTACTAGTAGAAGCAGTAACAATATCCTGTTTTACTAGTTCCTTTCCTTGAGAGGCACTACTGCCTAACGAGGTATGTTACTAATAATCCAGACTTACGTTACAGCCATTCCCTAGGATTTTTTCTTTAATGACAAGAGTCACATAAAGCATAGAGCCTTTTCACAGCCAACTGAATGGTAGTGGCCTGAGCCTATCAACACCAAGAAGTTATATCCTACTTTTTTATCTGGCTTCCAATTAGACATTGAAGACTGTAAGTTGAAAAGAAACTTTCTCTTTAAATCCTGTGTGGAATAAAACCTAGAAAGCTGTAGCCCATCCTTTATCAGCCACTTTTTCACTTACTAATTTAAGAAAAACACTTCCTCCTATTGCACACTTACCAGGATGCAGCTATGCCATGAGTATGTTATAAACACTATGCTCTTCTCAGGCTGCACAGCTTACTGAAAAAGACAACCTAATGGAAGCACTTCTTTTAATCATTCTTTGCTTCCTGCCCACATTCTGGTTACTTAATTCAATACCAAATTCAGAGCTTTTGAAAGAATTTCACATCTCATCTTGCTTCTGTAGTTCCCCCTCTGAATCTGAGGTCATTGATGATATGCTGATTTCCCTGTGAGTCTACTTTCTCCCAGAAACAAAAAAGGCAGAGTGATAACCGAAGTGCAAGGCATCACTTACTGAGAACAGTTCTTTGGGCTACAGGTGACAAATGACTGAGAAACTTCCCTGCACCAAACAATAAAGTAAGAGTAGCAGAAAGAATGCTACACCTCCTCTGGATCACCAACCCAGCAGTTCACTGTGCCTCAGCACAGTTCAAAGACATGGGATGATCCTTTGGGGATGAATGTGCAACTACAGGCACCCACATGACGAATGTTCAGTTCTGCAGTTTCCATTGTGTATCTGCTCCATGTGTCCTAAACCCCACAAAATGCTTCTCAATACTTCACAAAAGGCAAAACAGCTATAGGAAAGGCTACAATTATACTAAAGCTTTACAACTTGCTATTTTCTATGTATTTGCAATAGCTGCATGTTTTTAGTAATTGCTAAGTAGCAACTTCTAAATGATCACGGTAAGTGGACCATGTTTAACACAACAAAAAAGGAATAAAAATATCTATCGTATGTTCCCTTTCCTGAGGGGACCCATTCATTCCCGAGCCCAGACCGAGTAATTGGTTCCACGATGAATGTTAGAAGGTGGGGGCTAGAACAAGGACAAGGAAAATACATTGTTATTAAAGGGTTATTAAAGGGTTTGGAAGAAGAGCAGAAAAAGCATGCTTCTCTTATCCACTAGCAACCACTGAAAAGACTGAAGCATGTTGTTAGTGCCAAATACATATAATCAAAACAAACAGTTACAGTCTCCCTTCAGACCCCTTGGAGACCTCAATACTTCAAATCCAAAGACACATAACTTAACTTCCTACTGTCATTCCAGAATAAATCTCCTGTGCAGCTCATTAAACTGTTTTTGCACCTGCTCCAATCTAATTCCATCTTTCTGTTCACTGCAAAGGAGGTTCATCGGACACAGTATTACAAATGAGGTCTCAGAAAAGCTTTACAAAATGCTGTTAGCATTTCTCTCTGTCTCTCCAAAAATATCATGTCTAATGCATCTCAGAAGCACATTAGACTCTTTCACAGCAGCATCATACTGCTGGCTTAGAGCCATCTTAGTGGCATTATCGCAGCACTTTACCTAATTCAGACTGCTACAACCATTAAATCATCTACACAACCTCCTATGATGTTAACAGATGTTCTTCTCATTTTAGATATTTGCATATTGAGATAAGTGTGACCTGTCTCACACAAGGCACTGAGGGCTTGCAGCGCTGAATTAGCAACTGAGACTTTCAGATTCTTAATCCGAAATATATACCCCTGAACTCCAGCAGCAAGCAGAAGAATTACACAGTGCACAGCAAACTACGTGTGATATACCAAATGCTTGTGCTTGCACTCAAAAATCATTTCTAAATGGATGGTCCTACATGGCCACTTGTCTACCATGTAATTACATCAGCCTGCTGAGGAGCCACACAGAACATACCCGGAAAGGCCAAACCTCCACCCACTTTGTCTCTGTGTCCTCAGCCAGCATTGAAACTGCCTTTTTCTGACAATTCCATCCAGAGAAGTCACTGGGGCCAGGCCACCTCCTCAAACACATACTTGCTCTTAGCTGCCAGAGCAGAAGCTGCTCAGTGATAACCACATCTACAGAAGCTCACATCAACACTGATATATTCTCCTGAAAAATGTTTTCAGGATTCTGAATTTATAATTCAAATGCTCTGTTTGTTCAAAAGTTTACATCATACTGGAAGCGACAGTCTCCTGGTTTCACAAGACAAAGGCACAAAAAATTTAAAAATGCAGGAGCACAAATTCAAAGAATCATGATGGACAATGGGGCTGACTGGTACCAAACAGCCTGGTGATCCCTACACAAGTTAGTACATTGTAGCTACTCACATCATAGGGCTAGTTTCACTATTACAAGCAAATACTCCCAACCAAAACCTACCTTTGTGGAACGTTTACCCAAAACATGAACATTACTAGAACTAGACAAAACAAGAACTACTTTGCCTTAATGCTCAGGAGCTCTTAATTGCCAAGAAATGCCATGAATACTTTGCAGTCCAAAAAGTACTTTTTCTACCAAGCAACTTGCAGAGCCAGAACTGTCCAGTGAGCTAAGGACATGGGAGGTTTTTTCTATAAATAAAGCAAGCATTCTAGTCAAACAGAACACTAGCTTCTCAGAAAATAAATATCCTAGCTACACTCAAACTTGTTTTTTAATTTTTCACTCATTATCACATATATACCTTAACCATTTCCTGTTTAGATCCAACTTCACAGATTAACCCACTGCTGGTACTGGAAAAAGCTCACAAATAACTAAGGCAGGATAACTTCTGCTAATATCCCATGGTGTAGAATTCAATGTTAATTAAATGAAATACTGCAGCTGTGCACTATCTCAGAGCAATTTGTAGACAACTCACTACATTGCTTCCACAGATGAAATATGCACCTTCCAGATATTTATGTTTTCAGAGCACTTTCAAACATCACTGAAGGAAGGTATGGACCAGAAACAACTGGATTGGCATGACCCAGCGTGTTACTGCTGGCCAGCTGAGCTGAGTCAGCTACAGGAAGAGGTAGATACTCTTCACAGCTACATCACTGCCCAGCAGCGAGGGGAAAACCTGTCCATGCCAGTTAAGTTTTATTTTACAATAGAAGGGATGAAAGTCCATCCTGCACCCAGTTCTCCCACGGGTGATCACGACCCATCTCATACAAAACTGCAGCACCACTCAGCATTCTATTAAACTGCATTAGACCAAGTCCCAGCTTGCAAAGATGGTTTTCAGTCCTCTGTGCTCATTAGCAGGATCTCAATGTATCAATTTGGCCTTTTGGTCTGAAAGGGCCTTCTCTGAAATTGCAGATAAATACCAGGCACAATTCTGGTGAGGTTCCCGGTCTATGACACCCGGAATATAAAATACATATACTTTTGACTGAGTGCATGCTTGACTTACACTGACAAAAAGTAAGTAATCTGAAAACCAGAACAGCTATTTCCTGGTGTTTGCAGTTGGGATCTATGTACATTATATTTATATATCAAAATTTCACTTTTTATACAACAGAAGTGTACTTTTTGCTTCTAATATTATATATTATATATTTCTCCATTCAGAAAACTAGCAGAATCCAGAATTCAAAATTTATTTCTATTTGAAAACAAATGTATGTACCTCCTACAAAGTCCCACCAAAAAAATCCACTCACGTTCGATTTTCCAAATGTATTGGAAAATACATTTGTCAAGATACATTTGCAAAGAAGGCATACGGTTTGCATGAATACAAACAGATACTGAAATCTTTGTACGTGTATGTACAAAAAAGAAGCATTGCAGTTTGCAAGCAAAAATGAGCAGGCAGTGTTTCGAACTAACAACATGATATGGTGTTAGCAGGAAGGACAAGGATCACAAAAGGCAAAACATGATTTACTGTAAATTACTTTCACTGGCCAGGGATAATACACAGTTATAAAACTAAGGAAGTTCTACATTGCTGCCTTATGGCGCTTGATCTTTCAATTAATGTCTAAAGAATACTGAATTATCTATATCTGAGCAGTGTTTTTGATGTTAGCATGAAAGAAGGTGGTTTTTCAAACCACAACACACTTGAACAAATTCTCATCAATACTTCCATTTCTAGTCACTAGGTCCCACTTATTCCTTCTGACTAACATTGCAACTTTACTTTTTAATCTTTATGTTGAAATTATTAAAAAAAAAAAAGCATAAGCCCAACACAGAGCCTATGCCCACATTAACAAGCCTAATGCCCTTCAAGTCCAGGGAATCTAAAGCTCCTAAACATATGTTTATCTGCAGCACACTCCTTTCTAACACTGAAGAATATCTTGCAATTAATGTATTTTGTAAATGCAATGTGCATATACATGTATGATGTGAAAGTATAGATCTGACACAGCATATGCAGCTGTCAGGTGGGATAATAACCTGCAAACTAGAAACAATACAGTGTAGTTAACAGCCTTAAAAAGGAAGAAAGAAACTACAGGAGGAGCACTCAAAAAATTTATGAGTGGTATTTTACCAGGTTTGCTAAGGGCATAACTTCAGTAATGCTTTTGGCTTGAGTTTCCTAACTTTGATAAATTTACAGTAAACTTAAATTTATTCAGAAAATCACAAGCAAAACACACAAGATCAAAATTACTTCCTTCAGTTTACTCTCTTGAATTTTGCATCAAAGCAGCAGCACAGCAATTAAAATTTCCAAATAGTACTTAATCCACAAAGACACACTGAAGTTCTCCACACAAAGTAACCAGCTGGCCACTCAGACACTGAGCAGTGGACTATCAGCTACATCTCCCATCATTTTTAGGACATCCATGACATCCTAGTGGAATGTGTTATCAAGTAAATTAATCACAGAAGGGGTAAGGTTGGAAGGGACCACTATCTGATCCAGCATGATTGTGTCCAGATGGTTCTTCAATATCTCCCAGACGGAGGCTCCACAACCTCTCTGGGCAACCTATTTCAGTGTTTGGTCACTCGCACAGTAAAGAAGTTCTTCCTCATGCTCCTCATGTTCCTGTGCATCAGTTTCTGCCCCTTGCTTCTTGTCCTACTGCCTGGCATCACGAAGCAGAGCCTGGCTCCATCCTTTTGATACACCTCCCTGCAGATACTGACAGACATTGTTTAGGTCCCTTCTCAATTGTCTCTCCTCAAGGCTGAACATGTCCAACTCTCAGCCTTTCCTCCTAGGAGGCTCCTGTCCCTCAATCATCTTTGCTGCCCTCCATTGGACCAGCTCCAGGAGCTCTGTGTCTCTCTTGTCCTTGGGAGTCCAGAACTGCACACAGCACTCCAGATGTGGCCTCACCAGGGCTGAGCAGAGGGGCAGGATCACCTCCCTTGACCTGTTGGCAATGCTCTTCCTAACACCCCCCACAGTCCCCTTGGCCTTCTTGGCCCCAAGGACACACTGCTGGCTCATGGACAGCTTGCTGTCCACCAGGACCCACAGGTCCTCCTCCACAGAGCTGCTTTACAGGTCAGCCCCTACCCTGTACTGGTGCAGAGGGTTGTTCCTCCCCAGGTGCAGGACCCTGCCTTTACTGAATTTCACACAGTTCTTCCCTGCCTATCTCTCCACCCTTTGGAGATCCTTCTGAAGCACTGCTCAGCACTCTGGGGTATCG
Source organism: Cettia cetti (assembly GCA_013401135.1). Taxonomy (NCBI): domain Eukaryota; kingdom Metazoa; phylum Chordata; class Aves; order Passeriformes; family Sylviidae; genus Cettia; species Cettia cetti. The sequence goes on along the minus strand of VZUI01042472.1, from coordinate 44,130 downwards.
GCCACTCCTCACAGCTTTGTGCTCTCAGTGAACCTGCTGAGGAGACACCAACCCCATCATCCACTGATAAACAAGCTAAACAACACTGAACCTTGTGGGACACTGCTGATTACAGCAAAGCACCACTGATTTCAGGTTGTCACAGATGACATATGGCAAGGTTGTCCAAATCCAGAGTTTGAAACCAAACGACACTGAACCTCTACACCAAGCAGACTCAAACACATTACAGCTGAGTACAAGGCAATACAATCAAAGTACAGGGGACTCTAACAGACCAGAGTACCCCATATTTAGGACACCAGGTTGGTTGTTGAGATGCAAAGTTACAGTTTTGTTGAAAGATTTGTAGAAATATTTGCATTACTTAAAAACTGAGTAGCTCCTAATATAAATTGGCTGGACCTAAATACCTGATACCTTTACAGAGCCAAATGGCATCAAGTATTAAACTAGGCTAATGTCATTAAAAGCAAAAAGTATCAGTGTGGAAGAAAAAAACCAATATTGTAATACAATTTTATATTATTCCTGCAGGACCTACTGATGAAGAAATTATTTTTTAAAGGTAATATCATAGGTATTTTAATCTATGTATATTTTATTTAATAGACTCCTGTGGTGCATATCAGACTAAACTGCCTCATCAAAGCCTCTGAAAATTGGTCTAGATACAAGAGGTGTATTCTGCATAGTAAGACCTCTGAGAAAGGCTTTTAAAAGGAACACTTTGGAGAATTCTTACTTTCTCTGATAAAATGCATGGGAGTGCTTTCACTGAAGTAATTCTTTATATAAAGATAAAAAATATTTTAAAGCTAATTGTCAGACACCTTCTAAGAGCCAATGATTCCACTCAAGGATTTCTTACTACATGCAGTGAACCACTGTTCACCTCAGGAATCTCCATGTTAGTATAAAAATCCTTATCTGAGAAAATTTCTTGTGTGTTTTGGTGTTTGCAAAATTAGATTTTTGATTTGCAGCTACCTGACATTATGAGTCACATATCCATTAAAAAAAAAAAAAAAAAAAAAAAGAAAGAAAAAAAGACCAGAAAAGATTATGTTATCTACTTACAGCAACCAGAAAATGATGCAAGATACTAAAGACCTCTTACTTGAAGATCTCTTCACCTTCCTGACGATCAAGCATGCTAAACAGAAATTCACATCCCAATTATCCTAAATATCAATATAACATTAAAACAACCCATGCTATCTGAAAGAGCTATGACTCCATGCAATAATAGTAAAACATTTCTTACAGGTATTAAGACACTGAAAATGTTGGTTAATAACTCGAGATACCTACAGGGAGAGTTTAAAAGGAGAAACTTCCAATTTCCCTGAAACATCACTTGTACCAGTGGCCAGCAGTCAGACACTGCTCTGAGTCAATTCCACTCAAACCAATACTGAGTCAAGGTTAGTCCACTGTAGTAACAAAGTAGAGTAAGAAAATGTGTCCATGTATTGTTTTGGGGTACACCCTGTTGAGATAGGGAAACGCAAACATGGAAGAGCAGAAAGACCCCACTCCGAAATACAGCACAATACCCATGCATTTCAACATACCCAGAACACTGGAATTTTTCAAGGGAAACTTACTAAAGTAAAAGCAATCACCAATGATATGATGGTTTTTTCCATTGAAATTACTTCTTTCAAAACCTTTAAATATTTTAGAGCACTATTTTTAATACCTTTTTTCCAGCTTTGGATGCTCATCTTTTAAGTTCCCTCCTTTCAAAGACAAAGGAAGTAAGGAAAGTGCTTAAAAAAAGGGAAAGACAGAAATTAAAATCAAGGGTCTAAGTAGTCCATTCTGATAAATTCAAGGAAATATAGTATTTTTTTCTATCTTCAGCCATTTTATTTTTTGCAGGAAGTATTTTTGCATGTTGTCGAAACAACCTTACCAAAATATTTGCCATCTTTACAGTCATGTTAAACCTGTAGAGTTTGAAGGAAAAACGGGGTAAGTTGACTTCTGTGCAACACAAAAATCAAGACTCTAACTATGCCTGCAAAAGTCAAATGGAAGATAGAAAAGTATAACCAGTTTTGAAATAACAAGGTGATCCTCTTCACCTCAAAGAAGGTGCTTGCATTGTGGTAAAGATCTTACTGGGCAAATAGAAATGGAGAATTTCCCACGATTTCTTGTGCTCAGCTTTCCACACATTTCTGTCAGTATTGCATAAAGTCTTTGTCTGCTACATCCCTCTCAGAGCTGCTGCATAACTCCACTGACTTCAGCACTCACTGTGGCCACCAGTTAAGGTGAACTCTCCTGCAATGAGTCACAGTTTATCCTCTGACCTACTCTGACGGCAGGTGGTTGAGCCCTGCAAAACACTGAATGAATTGCCATTCATTACCTAGCAGCTCTTCAGCCCAGGAATATCTGGAGAGAAAGTGCAGATTCAATCACAATGGCCATGAATTAAAAACCAAAAGTTTACCAAGAAAGGCAACCTCATAGAAAAAGAAGTGGTATTATTAATATTATACATGAAATGAGCACTGCTTTATGTATTTCAGTGACATTGTTGATCAAGATATGGTATGTGTTTATATGGAATTAGTTTAATCCCAAACAGGGAAACGTGAGGTAACTGTAAACATCATTAACACTATGGACTGCAGCATAATCATTATAGACTTCATAAAAGCAACAGTGATTCTGATCAAAAAGAGCTTTTGTTTCCAGACCAGGCCAAGTAAAGAGCATATCTTTGTCTCACAGCAACATAAATACTGCATGTGCGTTCCTGTACTTAGCCATCTTATGCAATAGAGGTTAAAATGAGCAGGTAAATATTGTCCATAAAAGTAATTTTCTTGACCTTGGCATAAAAATAAACCAAAAAAAAGGCCATAGTGGAGAAGGGGAGGACATGAGTTTTCCTCTTTTAATCATTTAATCCTTTTTTCTTTCTTTTCCTAGTACAAGCCTTCACAAAGCCACTATCCCATCAATCTGAGTGCAGGCTCTCAGTTGTTTTGGTAGTGAAGTATATGCCAAGGTTCAGGAAATCTTGGGAACTGAAACACACACATGCAGGTTTTCCACCTATTTTCCCTAATTAGCAACTACCAATGGACCAACAGCACACAACTTGAGAACCTAAAGAATATATCCCACTTCTCAGATGTGAAGGAGGGATACCAAAATGGCCGTCCCTCCAGGACTGAAATGAAATACAACCTCATCCTGAGCTCAAACAACACATAATGGACAGATGTTTCAGGAAAGTCGGCAGCTGGAAATTATTCTACCTGCAAGATGATCCTGGCTAAAGCCCAGGAACACTCACCTTTAAAAAACTGACAAGGCAGCCTTCTCCTACTCTGGCATTCTCCAGGAGTGGACATGGAACTATGTGAAAGCCAGAGTAGAGAGCCCCCATGGCACCAATCTTTCACTACATGGCCCTGACTAAGAAATACATCCTATGTCTATAAATTAAAGTAAACCTTAGGCCACCATGACTTACAATTACTAAAGACACTGGACAAGAGGAGTTTGCTGCCTGTATCCACATGCTACATCTGCTGCTCCAGCCAGGTATACCTCAGTGGCAGGAAAATGCCATACATCAATCACACTCATTTTAAAATACTTGAAAGAACGATACTTCATGAAATACAATTCATTTTAAAATATGTATTCAAATGAGTGAAGTTTGCATTGCAAAATAAAGGTAATAAACAACATCTCTTTTATTTTAGAAAGCCAACAAGTAAAGAAGTAGCATGTCTCTCAATTTTAATTTTCAGTTTCACTACATGACACTGAGAAGTCCTGATTTAGTTGTAAAAATGCTGCTGTCAGATCTGGGTTTGGTAACTGATGCAAGCTTGCTTGTGTACAGAGAGCAACCTATCTTAGATCCCTCAGTAGACTTCATTCACTTGCTTCTTCGTACTTCGCCAATTTTCCATTAGCTAGTGCTGGCCCAGCATGGGGGATGTTTTATTCTGGGGTGACATTCTGGTTCCTACACCACAAGCAGCTTTGGACCAATAAAACCCAGAGGAGGGACTGCAGCAGTCCAGCAGCAACTGCTGTGCCCTGGCATGCCAAAATCCACATTTTCCCTACAGCTCCAGAGGGAAAGGTTACATTAAGTATTCCCATATTTCTATAAGCAAGCAGCAGAATGTTATTGTCCATATGTCATAATGCTGGAGGCCAACTGCACTCACAAAAGCTCCAGCACCTTCACCAGGGTGTCCCCTCTGTGGAAATTAAGGTGAAAGAGCTGGTGCCTGTGAAGTTCCATCTGATACAGGTCAGGAGGTATATGAACTCAGCTTCTACCTCACAGCTTGGATGTACTCCTGGGTCCACTGCATCATTGCAGGAATTTCCTTTATAGGAAGTGCTTAAGTGCTCTATTTACCCAAAGTTTCGCTCCTGTTTTCTCCCCAAATACCTTCTTTTTTTTTTGGTCTAGCTTCCTAATTGCACCCTTTAATCCATCACTTTGGTTTCCTATTCCTTGCCTATAGGTGCAATTTTTCCTGCTCACTGCTTTCAGCTTCCATCAAAAGCACATATTTCAAGTAAGCATCACTGAAAATTTGATTTGCTGAAGACGCAGTCCTTTTCAGTCACTGAAATCCTGTCAGTGGCAATCACATAATAGATTTACCTTCCAAAAGTGATCAGTTGCATCATTATCGATGATAAGAAGCCAAAATCTACAATGGGGTGGGGAGGGGGGGGAATTTTTTTAGAAGAGAAAACTCAACACACATGTTTTTAAGGTTTTCATCTACAGATGACTGAAAATGCGTTGTGCCCAAGGGCATGTGATACTAGGTCAATCAGCTCTCTGCACTGTCTCCATTTCAGTGTCTCATTGTCATCCAGCAAGAAGATTTTCATCAGAAAAATACTGAAGAATGCCAAGAAACATCTCAGAGCAGAGACTGTCAAAGAATTCTTTATGAATGAAAGCTGCTCACATGAATAAAGTTGTAAGGTATTCAGGACAGAAGGAGAAAAACCACACACATAATGTGAACACTTCCCAGTTAGAAACATAAATTAAAATCACTTCATAAATACAAATGTATCTATACCACAAACTCTTAAAAGCAAATATGACTGGCAAAACTCTAATCCAATTATCAGCAGTAACAAAATATATGTATATGCTGCACATTTTCAATGCATCGGACAGAAACCCGTATTTTACAGCCCATCAAATAACAAAAGCCAAGTATCAGCTGTGGTGTTGAAAATTAAAGATAAACAGAGGCATAAAACACATGGATTTGAATTTGTCTAGAAAAGTACTTCCCTTGCTTTATCACAACCGTTTGAGAAGTAATAAATATTTAAATATTATTAGCAAAAAGCCATTATTTAACTGACAGTTATAAAATCATACTCTGAATGTAAAGTCTTTGAGACAAAGTAATTCTGTTCTAGCATGGCAAATGCTTAGTTACTAGTGAACACAGAGCAACAGCAGAACACTTCACACTTGGCAAAGTTTGAAATAATATTATTCTGCTTCAGTAAGAATCTATAAGTAAAAAATGAGGTATTTAACAAGCTATGCAGGATTTATTACTTTTGAAATGTTACTCTAATTTGCAAGATATAATCAAGTTTCCAAGGAATAATGCTGAAATGTAATAAAGGATCCAGATGTCATTCCTTAGCAACTCCTTCCATTTAATCATAAAAACAAGATAAATCCAGTTTGCCAAAAATGAAAAGATGAACGAGGCAGATAGGAAACAAATCAGTTAAGTACAGGCATCAGAAACTACAGTATGAGATGGCATACAAATCCTGTGGTTGACAGAGATAAATCTGTCAGATAAATTCAGAAGAATTAGAACTGACACTAAACCTAAGGTTTGAGCAGAAGCTAGTACCAGCGCACAACAGGAAGAATGAAGCAGAGATGTTTCAGACTTGTCTCTGCTTTGAAAATCCCCTAGCTTTACTGATTTTTGTCATCACTTGATCATAATTTTTACAATAACATATTTCAGAAAATATTATGTTCCCATAAACTGGGATCTTGAGAACTGACAGTATTTGCATTGTCTGATGGTGAATTCTGAAAAGTAACACCAGTGCAATGCTCCTAAGAAATATCACACATAGCAGGTTCAAAGGAGACCTTATATAACATTCAATAAGCAAATGTGTAACTTGCTCTGAACACAAACTTAATTTCTGGCAATGGATGATGATGCAGTTTCCTGGCACCCCAAAATAAGGCACCCCTGCCTTATCAAATAACGGTAATATGTTATGTGTCGGAACTACTATGCAAATTAGAAGTAATATGGAAATTGGCTGTTAATGAAAATATTTGTTAGCCTGTTGCACTTTTTTTTTTCTTTTTGGGACAGCAACAAAGTCAGATAATCGGACAGCTTCTGCTGCTAGGGGTTGCCAAAGAGGTGGGCTTGCATTGTCTGAAGACGATGGCAAGGAACATCCTCCAGGCACCCCTTTCCCAATAAGCCTACACAGGCAGCAGCTCACCTCAGTCTTCATTGCCTCTCACACATGAAGTGTAAATAACTATTCCACCATGATTCAGAGAGCAAGAGTGTAAAAATTGAAAATCCAAGTGCGTTACCAGAAATTAGAGAAATTCAAGGTTTTTCTTGCAACATGCTTAACCATCACAAGGAATAGATTGCAGTGGCTACCATATTTACTACCTCATTTTGTCACCCTATAATGCCCAAGAGATTAAACGTCTAAACCAGTTCCTGTCAATGCAGCTTGATGATCCAAGGTGAAGAAGGGAATTTGAGAGGCCCATTAACAACTATTTGACGAAAGGAGAAGACCATCAAGGCATCCAAAAGAAGTAAAAACCTGAATTTTTATGTTGATATACCTGATGTAATTACAAATGAAGATTATATATTCAGCATTTTCTACCCCCCTCCTAAATACCATGGTTTTGTTACAAGCAATGGAGTATTACAAGCTCAGCACTGCAGCACACCAGAGGGACTAATTAGGACAGCACTATGTGGTCCACTATGAGATTTGCCAGACCAAAACAAGCACCTCTGTATCAGACAGTTTCTTCAACTTCAAGTGGAAGACCCATTTATGAGTTTCTTTGCACAAAACTGATTTCAGTATGATCAGGTGATGTAAAGCAGCACTAAATGCAAGTATTATCTATTATATATTTTAAAGGCCAAAAACTACAACAGCACTAACAGACCTACTGAAATGCAAATGCATCACATAAAGAGTTAATGCACTCCCACTCAACTACCTCAATTTATTATTTGAAGCAACAGTCATGTGTTTATTGCAGTATTTATTTCTGTCTCAGAAGAGAGAAAAAAACCATCATGTGCCAATTTTTTTACATGGTAAGATTCCTCCCTATACCAGAGACAATCTTTAATTCAGTATGACATACTGGTTTTCATTACAACAAGCTTACTTTCAGCATAATCATAACAGGTAAGGATTATGTTAAACCTTTTTCTCAGCTGAAAGCCTAGTTTTTCCTTAAGTGCTGTCATGATCTTCTCCAAATAAACTAGCCTGTCCAGTACAGATGCTGACATTTCATATCAAGAAAGAGAACCACACTGTAAATAGAGAGCTATAGAAATATATGTCAGTAGTGACTTGGCAAAGTCTTAAGACTGATGCAAGTACTTCTGGTATGAAAAACACAAGAAAGCTGCAGGTGTGAAGAATGCTTCTGTGAAGAGGAAATTGGGCTAGCTGATCTCTTAACACTTAGCCAAATACTGTACTTGATGAGAATGCAGAAAATGAGTTAAAATCTTTGAAGCTACTACATTTTAAAAAGCAAAGCAGGATGAGAATACAGAAGAAAAACAGTTTGTTAAAGAGTTTAGTCTATGGTGCTTTTATACATTTATGTATATGCATGCACATACATGTGTACACATGCGTTTGTGCATGGACAGAAAACATCTCTGACCAATCAGGTAAAACAGCCTGCAGCAAAAACAAAGTACGTAGCCCTCTCTCCAAAACATACCTAAAAGAACAAGAAATTGAGAAAACATTCTAGAAAAGTACAAACTTGTGTCTTCCCACTCTCCCTAACACACTCAAAAGGCAGAAGGGGAAAACAAATTTTAAGTATTCACAGCATGTTAGGCAAAAATACAGAACTTCCATATTCAACAAAATTCAGACTAACACATTACCGCAAATATTCACATTAGACTTTACTTAAAAGATCCTAGAAAAATAAATAATAGATCTGAAGCATTATTAGTGAGAGGTATTAGACAGCCCAGCCTTTTGCCTTGGGATTTTGGGGAAGGCTGTCTGGCCCTTTCCATTGTTTCCTCTCGTGGCTTTGTGCAGAGGAAAACAATTTACGAAGGGAGCCAAGGAGTTGCTGGTGAGGTCACCCAGAGAGCTGTGGGCAGACACCTACAACACCACTCCACAGCTCCCAGGGGAAGTCCTCAGTGTAGGATGGAGATGAAAGCTGAGGAGCAGCAGAGGAAAACTGTCCAACCTAAAATGACTCACCCAAGTCAAAACAAAGGGAAATACACTGGGGAATGTTTCCAGCTAGCAGCCCAAACCCAAACTGGTAAACAAAAGTATTATTCCTAAATTGTCCTAACATGTTGATTACTAATTATTTGTATGAGAAACCTTCTTGGATTCTCTTCAAACCAGAAAATTGCAACTGGGCCTATACCTGTTTTATCTTTTGGGAAGTTGACAGAGCATTTTTTTCTGGATAAAAAGTTTCTAACGATGGAAGTGAGAAGCATTATGTTCTAGAGTAGCAAGGGAATAAAATTATAATGTCCATATATTCCTCCATACCTGCAAGGCTGTTCTATCAACAGCATGAGAAAAACTTTACAGAATGAGCAGAGCTCTGAAACGAAGTGCATTACCAAAACTGCCTGACCTCATAGAGCCCTTCTTATTGAAGGAAGAAACCCCAAACCCTTTGTGGTCTAAGCAATAATAAAGATCATTGTAAGAACTGTGAAATGTCTTCATTGATATTTTCAATGATTTTTTTTGTCTTATTTTCACTGGGATATCTTGTTGCTAAATTATCCACTCAAAAAAGCGAAAATGGAGTTCAATAGCTAATATAACTGGCATCCAGCAAGATCTTAGCAACTGTAAATGTCCTCCAAAAGAGGAGGAAAATAGTTTCTGTGAATCAACCTATTTTTTTTATTAAAATGTGGTTTGTATCTTTTCTAGTGATAGAAGGTTTACTGCCTCCAATTTTACTGGAACTAGGAAGTTCAATACTGACTCCCCAGCAAAACACAGCTCTATATTCAGCAGAGACCGTTCTAAGTTGTGGAGTTAGTTTTGTTTTTAAGATAGTTATTTATCATTTAGTTGCGGTCACATTGTACCATACAAATTTGCAGACTCACTTCAGCCGACGTTTAAGCAGGATTTACAAACCACGCTGCCCAATGCTGTGAGGAAGCCCGTACCTGCCAAGGCCATGGCTCCTGCCATTCCAGAAACAGGCAGGGGCTCCCAGGGCCACCTCCCACGGGTGAGGCAGGGCAGGCGCTGCAGTGGCTGGCAGCGCGTCTCCACACTCCGCCACCCGCTGCCACGGGGCTCGGGCCACCGAGCACACCCAGCCCTGCTCATTCGACACGGGGAAAGACAACTGGGGTCATTTGGGGGTTTATTTTACACACTAATATTTGCATAACTGTTAAGATTACAGAATAGCACTGGCAGTTGTAAAACACTTTGTCATATAAATATTTTTAAGTGATTTGTGAACATTATCCGTGTATTGGGATATCAGCACTGCTGCATATTTGCCACTGCAAAAATCCTTTCCCTCACTATTCAGGTTTTCATTGTTATCACTTAGGCCCTAAATATTTCCTTTTTCCACAGACTTTTGCACACACATGGTCTCTCATGGAACTCTATCTTTGCAATGAAAAACTAACTGGGAGAAGCTGGAAGGGCCCTCAAAATTCTGTAAGATCAGGCAGGATTACAGAAGAGATTTGTTTTATCAAATGGTCTTATTTTTCAGCAATAAGGGACTTCTATTAAACCAACAAACTTTCTAAATTTCAACGGCTTATATGAATTTAAATGTGTTTCACCAAAATAGTCAATGCCAATGCCTAGAAATTTAGGTAGCACTGTTATAGAGTATTTATTTTGGAAAATGGGCATAAAATTTCCAGTAAACGTTCTGGGTATCCTGCTGCTGAAAGGTTTTTCTTAAAAAAACAAAAACAAAAACAAAAAACCCCAAACAAACAAACAAACAAAAAAACCCAAAAAACTTTCAAATACTAAGACACAAATAGTATTGGCAATTTCTTTCCCAGGCTTTCCTAAATCATCACTTGTTTTTATCCTGGTTTGCCCAGAACAGAAAACTCCACTGTAACTGTGATGTGTTCCCATCTTAATCAAAAATACAACTGAGTGATCATGTCAAAAGGCAGAAAGAGCAATCACACCACCATGATGTCACCCAAACAAATCTAGTATCTTTTCTACCTTAACCAAATACAAACCCAATTCTCATCAGCAGTGAGCACACCAACCATACATTAAAAAATCATGTCTGTTAAAACACCGAATCATTTACTTACCATTAAGGATGCGCACAATCTTTCCCTTGTAGTGCTAACTCTATTCAAAGACAAGAAATAACTGACTCAAAAATTGGCCTTTTTTTGTAGGAACGCACTCAGTTTTCTTCTAGCCCTCTCTGACTTCCGAACTCTTCCTACACATCTGTAACACACGGAGCAGCAGCAGGGCTGCCATTTTACAGAGTGCAGGAACCTTGCTTCCTGCTGCAGCTGTACTCTGGCTTCCCAGAAGTGCAGCAGAGCTCCCTGGAACCCTCCAAATTTCTCACTAGGTGTCTGTTTTGCCAGCCTTACAGCTGCCTGAAGCTCAGACTGTTGGCTAATTGCACCCACATACACCTCGTGCCCCTCAGACCAGTTCTGCTCCTTGTGCTGTAGCAAAGTCTATCCAAGCCCTCTTTTTTCCCCATCAAGGACAGATGAAGTAAGGTCAACTCCTCCTTTCTAGATGCAAAAAGATGAGGTGAGGCATAAGCCAGGTCCAAGGCTTTATTTACCCTCCTAGACCTGCAATCAGGCCTGTAGAGGCAAGGATCCGATGGGGAGAGGAGAATGGAGCAGAAATGAAGACACTTATTTTTTCTGTGACAGGAAGACTAAGAGCACCATTTTCTGAAATAGCTTAGATCAGCTGCTCTCCTTTTAGTCAGTGAACAAACGTGACATAATAGCTAAATCAGAGAGGCACCTTCATTGTTCTTCCTCCATCTCTAGGAATGGCCAAAATTAACAGGAAGCCTGAAGAATCTGAAATTACAGCAATTCTGCCAGCTTCTGCAAAGAAGCAATGCCTGATAGTTCACCAAGAGGATAATACTAATGTCCATGCATGTTTTAGTGAGTTAAACATTCTACTCAACTCATTTCTGTATTCATGGATGGAAAACAACTTGATACAAGCATATTTCTTTTTTTGTGTGGTAGTACAACTTCATTCAAAATACCATTTGTGAAAGGACTGCAAAAAAAAAAAGGCAAAAGGATCTCCCACATATATGCACACAACCACAAACAGTAAGCAGTCTTTTTACAGGTAAATCCAAAGACTGGAAAGATCAAGTTCTTCATGAGCACTTAAACCTGTTCTGCCACTGACAGTTTTCTTCAGTACTTCAGAGGATGCCACCGTGCTAAAAGCACTTCAGTTCAGCACTTATTATCACTGCTGTGCAGGGATGAATGTAAGGCATGTTATTCCCCATTTTGTGATGAATGGATCTTGAGTACAGCAAGTTTAGGTTTCTGTAATAGCCAGGCTCTGGTGGTCTGTGTTATTTGGGATATCCAAATTCAAAAATGAGCTATGAAATTTTTACATACTGGTATGATCAAATAGATTTTTATGCTATAAAGGCAAATGACTTTTTGAGGAATCACTCAGTACATTACAGGATATTACTTTATATTCAGTTGTAAAGCACTGGTGCATTCTGGAGTAAGGAAGAGACTTTATTTTGGACTTAGGAGATGCAAAATTAGCAATTAGAAGCTTAAAATGCTTTATCATTGCCACACTACAGTGTATTTTAGCAAGTTCTGTTACATTAGCTCTCTGTTCTTTAACAGCAGCACCTGCCAGAAGGAGCTGACAAATCTGTGAAAAAGCAGAAACAATTTTCCAAGTGATTCCTGATACAACACCTATAAACCAGCAAGGATGAATGGCCCAAAACCACTTCCAAAATTCATACTGTTCAATCCACTGGGCACAGAGAATAGAGTGTGTAAGATGAGACAAAATCATAAGTCAGACTTTTTAAAGAGCTGCCCACAGCAGTAAGATCCACAGCTCTGTGAAAGCAAATCATATAACAGCAAACTGTCTATTTTTCTCTGCAATGCACTTTAACATGAGGAACACATGGAAATCACAGGGCAGTTTTATATTTTTTGTGAACATTTATCTATACCACCCATAAACATACCAAGAAGTTCTATGGCATCTCCATAACAGAAAAAGTTGGATAGTGTGTGGTATCTTTCTCTGCCAGGAATATTTCTTTTATTATTATTATTCTTGGTATCAATGCAAAGTAGTTATTCAATGTCCATAAAATGAAAAATCATTTTGCTTTCAAAAGAACTGTAAGTACATCTGATCAGAAAATTTGATGGACGAACATTTTCCATAAATACATAGGCTAAACAGATTTTGGAACATATCTTGCAGAAATGTGATGGAAGAAATACAGAAATAATTACAAAGATGTACAATGGAAATCAAGTTGAAATTTATGTAAAAAAAATATTATATTTTTTATATTTTCCTTTAAATTAGTACAATACATGCTTAATATTGCAGAAACAGTCAAACAAAGTAATCAACATGACAACTGAGACTGCCAACTAGATTGAAAATGAACCATTTTGGTTGCTTCCTTTTTAGTACTGAATTTTAAAATATCAGCTTTACATTTCACTTCATATTAATAAAAGAAAAAAAAACAGCATAAAAGGTTAGCATTCCACATTGTTGGTGTCTGACTGAAACAGTTGCATTTTAAAATATAGGCCGGGGACAGGGCACTACAATCCTTGGCCCCATCCCAGCTCATAGAATGGTTTGGGTTGGAAAGGGACCTTGGAGTTCATTTTCCAACACACTGCCATGGGCACGGACACCTTCCAATGGAGCAGATTGCTCAGAGCCCCATCCAGCCTGGTCTTGAACACCTCCAGAAATCCACCAAAACTTCCCTGGGCCACTTGCTCCCATGTCTCATCACCCTCACAGAAAAGAATTTTTGCCTAATACCTAATCTAAACCTATACTCTTCAACTTGAACCTGTTCCCCCTTATTCTGTCACTACACTCTCTTATAAAAGTAATTTAATCCAAGCACACTGAAATTTCGGATAGAGTCTTCAAGAAAACAGCATGATTAAAGATAGGATTCATTTTATCAGTGAGGATAGCCAGATGACAGAGGCAGAATTAGACTAACACCTGAACTATGACCCAGAAAACACCAAGAGGAAAAATTGAAGGGAAAGTATGCCAAGAGGAAGGACAACAGTAATTACATAGGATGCAGTATCATTGGATCTTGCAATTTTCTTCATATAATGCTATAAATCACAGGAGGGTTGAGAATGTCACTCTCCCTTCACCCAGGCACACATTTCCCAGAAGAATGCAGACTGAAAGAGAGAGGCTAGTGCTGAACTGAGGTGGGAGGGAAACACAGCTGCCAACATTAAAATATACCTGCATGTGAGAAATTTTGTTTCAAAATAAATACACCATCAAATGTATTATTTACACACAAAACTCTCTTGTGATCTGAGAACACATACACACAAGAAAAAAAGATGGAGAAAAAGCTGATTTATTTCTGCATTTTTTCTTTCCCTCACCTTCCCTTCAAATAATGATACAGACTCTAAGGAACCTTTCTGGTAACATTCAATTTAAAAAATTGTGGGTTTTTTTCTTATATTGTTCAGGTGTAAAAAATACTTCTGAGCAGAAGAAAATAAGTCATATTAAGTAGAAGTATTACACAACTGAATATGGCATTTTAGAACAGACTTGTGCAACCACAGCTACAGATGTATTTACATGTTCCAGGTGTATTGAACACTGACTTGTGACAAATGCACAATGTTTAGAGAAAAATTCAGCTAAGTCCTAAAAACACACATGCAATCATCCACCATCTATATACAACTACACGTGAGGAAAATCTTCCCTGTTGATCACATCAGACAACATTAATGCACAGTTCACATTCTGTGTTTGTTCTCTAAAGTACCAACGGTGAGAGGAGCCTTGTTTCACTTGGGACAGGCTAAAAAGGCTCTGAGCAATGACACAATTGTGACATGGTAGCTGAGTCAGTCCAGGTTTTACCAGCCACAATTTCTGTGTCCGGCTGCACGGCTGAGCCCTTCAGCACTGACTCCGAACATCTGCCAAACACTTTCTACAGACACACTATCTCAACATTCTTGTAATTTGCCAGACTACCACCATTCATAACCCACAAGAAAATTTTTGCTTGATTATTAAGAGTTCAGAACAGGCTGAAGGCAGGACCTGGTGTTATTTGTTTGCTGGCAGCATAAACAATTCTGGTTTTACAGATCTCAAAGCACTGACGTTCCAAGAGTTCATGTATACACACACAGCACTGAGATTTGTGAATTCAATTTTTTGTCATTCATCTGTTGGGACAGTGGAAGGCTTGAGGGTTTTGATATTAAAAGACTGACCTAATTAAAGCTGAATCACTCTTCCCAGCTGTAGAGCAGCCAAGTTTTGAAGCACCACACCCCATCATATCATGGGGTGGAAGCAGACTAGAACCTTGGAACATCTGCTGACAAGTTTATACCTGAAAAATAATTCATTTGATATAGGATAGCAAGTATGCAGCTATCCTTGAGAAAATTCAAATTGAGAAGAATTAGTCAAACTCTAGATGCATATGTATATTTATATATTAATATGAAAACTGGTTACATGTGAACTTTCAAATCCTATTTCAATGCCCTGTTCCTTTGGTTTCAGTTTTATATTTCCTCCACATTTTTGTATTGCTTTTATGTTTTTCCTGCTTTGTGTAACTATAAGCACTTTGCTTGAAAACACTATATTGTCTAGTGTATTCATTATTAAGTTCACTATTTGCCTCCTGCTACTAATATAGGAAAAGACAGTGCATAATGAACATTTATGCAAAATATACCATAATAATTTACAGGTTGTATTACTTCTTCTTTAATATATATTTTAATGGTAAGAAATGGCACTAAAATTTTTCTCCAGCATCAGCATATGGCATTTCTTAATACAGAAAAAAAATTTAATTTTCACAGAAATAACATTTATATATATATACACATACATACATATTTCTATACACATACCTAGAGTATTAAAATTATTCCATAAGTAACTTGATGCATTTTTAAAAGTGAAGACCAAGACTACTTGCTCTTCCTTTAGTCTATTTCCAGTATGTTTCATTCTATCACACATTTCTTGATTTCAGTCTTTCTCCAGAATGTGCTACAGTTCATACCAGTCTCACCTATTTGATTTTTCTGAGTGGCTCTTAAATGAATATGCTTGTGTTTCATTGGATTATTAAATAAAGTATTTAATATATTTTTCATAATGCTACTCTTCCCTTTTTGCCATTATAAGAGAATTACCAAATCCCCTAATTTTCCACCTTAGTTTCCACTGAATTTCCTCAAGATCAGAGCTCAGGTAACAAACGTAAATTCTTTAAAAAAAAAAATTCATTATCCTGAATTTGGCAAGTTCACAGAACCAATGCAATGGACAATACAATTACAATATAGCCCTACCTTGAGATTTCTGTAAATGTACTCCATAAAAAATCTAGGTGTAGATTTTTATCCCATATTTTTAATCCATAAAAGGCAGAACTAAAACATGTGACTTTATTCCAGTTCCTCCATCTATAAAATCAGGTAATTATATTTAACTACTTCACTGAATACTCTTAAGCCCTTATTATATATAAAATTTGTGAAGCTTTTAAAACTGTCAAGACATGACAGAACTGGAATCAGAATAGAGGGGCTCCATTATGCTCCCAGTTAGAAACAAACACAGAAGTTCAGAGATTAACACATTAAAAAGACTCAAAGCAAATACATTTTAGCTTTTTGTTAAGCTCAATACCTTAAACTCAAAGAAACTTTCTACTTAAAGCTTCTTGCTTTAATCTTGCAACTCTTCTTTGAACCTTCATCTATTTTCTCCTTTATTTGTAGTCACTAGAACAAGAGAAAACAATCCAGCCTTAGACCTCCCAGAGCCAGAGTACCATCTCTCTTCCCATTCCCACTTTCTAGCTTATAAACTCAGAGCTCCTGTCAGCCCTTCAGCCAGAGATGTTTTACACAGGATGGAGTCTACAGCTCTCAAAGAAGCTCTATGTCCTTGTCCCTTCACGTACATTTGCTGTGCTAAAGCAAAGATCATGTTTTGCCCAGTTTGACAATCACTCAGCCATTTGCTCTATTCATTATTATTTTCTTCATCTTTGAGTACTCCATAAACTGCTTAAGTGATTATTTTTACGTGGGCTGATAAAAATGTTCAAGTGTGGAGAACAGGCAGCCCATTGGTACATACAGATACTCAAGGACAACCAAAATCTTCCTTATTCAACTACTGTGTGTCTAATTCACCTACTGTGCGTCCTTCTCACCATGCATAATTCTTGACTCTTCACAAAAATGCCAAAGAGCAGCAAGGGAGTAAATTTAGGGAAAATATGTTTTTTTACACTTCTTCCTTGTCAACAGTCCAATGCAGATAAGCAGCTAAAAATATATATATTAAAAGTGGAAGTGTTACAGGGCCTATTTTTAACAAACTCATCCCGACAATATCCTGTGATTCTCCTCTTCCTTTATTTACCAAGCCCTACATCAGTCACCTGGATCATAATCTGGGGTTATAACAACCTCAGTTATCTAGTCTCCTATGCTGGTGCTCAGCCAAGTTTCTCCTGTCCTCCTGATCTGCCAGCACTTCTATAAACCATACACAGAATCACACAGAATTTTCTAGGTTGGAAGAGACCTTCAAGATCATCGAGTCCAACCCATGCCCTAATACCTCAACTAGACCATGGCACCAAGTGCCACATCCAGTCTTTTTTTAAACACGTCCAGGGATGGTGACTCTACCACCTCTCCAGGCAACAAACCAACAGAGAGAGTCCAACATCAACTTCTTTCTCAGCTCTGTTTGGATTAAACCATCTTCAGACTCTGAAACACCCATGCTGAAAACTGGACTTCCATCTAAGTACCTGTTGTCCCAGATTATGTGCCTCTGGGAGGCAACAGATTTTTTTTTCCATATTATTTTGCATTTTAAACGGAACACACACTTACTATACAACCATCAATCTGCTAGCAAGCAGGAAACTCAAATACAATCAACAATATGTGATTTTCTTTCTCACCTAAGCAGTCCATATAAGCAAAGGTACCTCAAAAGAAAGCCCTACCACTGCATAAAAAGAAATTAATTGCAACAATTACATTTTTCTCGCTGCAGGCTTGGTTTATTCCTTCCTATACATATATGATTGCAATATAACACAATAAAAATGGTAACTGGACAAATGCAAGAAAGAGGTGTTTCAATATGTTCGCAGAACTACGAAAAGCTCGAAATGTTTCTGCTCAAGGAATACATGTCAAAATTCAGATAGAAGACTTTTTTTAAAATATGTACAAGGCAATGTAAGAGAAGAATAGGTTGTTACTTTTCTATTTGAATTACTGGAGGTACCATAAAAACACAGGCAGAAAATTAATCTCCTATTCTCTGTGATGTTTCAGCTTATCTGAGAAATAGATGTTCAAATGGAGCAGCTTTGATATCCAAAGTGGCTAATCTTTTGTGCTAGCTTGCACCAACATTCTAAAAATGAAGGAAAAAAAATTCTCAGAAACAATATTGATCAATTGTTCTGTCAAGCTGATGCTGAACTCAAAAACATCGAAATGCTCTGCTTTTGAGGGTCCTCTTCGATCTTCATGCTGCAGATAATCCAGAGTTTTGTTTTATTAGTGAGTGGGTTTTGTCACTGGGGACCAGGATGCAGGGTCAGGGAAGAGAGGGGGGAAGGAGGGAGACTCCATGCCTATAAAAGCACAATTGAAGATCAGACAAATCTCATTTAAAGACTTCCAGTAAGAAACTGTGACCAAGGCTTAAAACACACTGAAGAAGCCAGCTTCATCTTGAACTTTGGGAGCAGCTGTGCTCTCACTGCCCTTCCCCCAGCACAGGAAACAGACCTAGAAACAAAAATAAGACAGGAATGCTCCTGTGCAAGCTAATGTTGTTGGCTTCTTAAACATCCACTACTCATGTGCCAAAAAAAATGAAACCCAGGAGGATTTAACACTTCAAAGGATAGTGAGACACTGCTTTAAACATAGAATTCTCTACCAGAGACAGATATTTTTTCATTTTGTAAACAAACTGGAAGAATGTTATCATGAGTGCATGTTGAGACAGATTTCATTTATATTCCTGAACTACTTATGCACAAATACACCACTGCATATTACACTTTTACCCATTTTAGACTACAGTTAATGCTCTAGCAGTGTTATCTCCCACCAGGGAAAAAAAAATGCAGCAGTTGAATCTTCTGATACTTTCCAAAACATTCTATTACAACATGCAGTTGGTAAGCTTAAGAGTACAGAGAAATATTTGACAAAGAAGTTCTCTCCTTATTAAGCAATGATACATAATTATATGTTCAAGGAGAATGTAACATCTTGCCAAAGGAACGTATGGCCACAAATGCTACTCACAGTATTTCCAACTACAAATTACAGTTATGCTTTCACTTGTGTTATTAAGAACTTGGCCTTTGTTCTGTCTCTTTAATTTTCTAAACGAAGGTAAAAAGATGGGAAGGAAAGCGAGGGGTAGGCTACATTCTCTGTCTAAATTAAAAAAAAAAAACCAAACCAACAACTTTATCTAATTTTGACAAGTACAAATCATCTCCATGGCTTGCTCTGCTTCACTCACCACAAACAACTCATGTTTTCAACACTTAATTTAATATTTTGCAGGCTAATGGAAACTTTACATAATGCATTCTCCCTCATGAAGCTAAAATGTCAACGCAAATGGGATTGAGATCTTGATATGGAGAGAAAGCAAATGTTATCTTTTCAAAATCTACAGGCTAACAAACACGATGTGGAGGATGGGATGAGCACTGATACAAAGCAAAGAAGGAGGGCAAAATAATCTTACTTATTTTAGAAGGGCGTCTTTATCTCTTTTTGAGGGTTGCACCGCCAGCCATACCTCTCTCAATAGAGTTTTAATGTTTGATTAAAATAGTTTCTTCATCCTTCCTCATTCTGCTAGTGCCCTCCCCGTGGTAGGACATGAAAAACGGATTGAAAAACAACAGTTGATGTGGTTATTAATAGTTGTATTTCACTGTCACTGAAAATTCAGTAAGTATTGTCAGGTTAGTCCTCACTCCCAACAAATTCCAAGTCCAGTGAATTCTTTTTATGAGGAAAAAAAAAAGAAAAAAAAAAGAAGAAAAAAAATAGTATGTTTGATCTTTTCTTTGTGCATTGAGAGTTCAGGGCAGGCAGCACTCATGCCTTCAGCACCTGTTAATAATTTCTCAGTAGAATGCATAGTGCAAAAGCAGGTGAAGGGCGGCTTTCAAGTTTTAACCACTCCATCCATGTAACTCAACCCATCCAACCACAGTGAGGTTCCTCCCTTAAAGCACCACTTCTTTACAGCTATAACTAGCAAGAGGGAAGCGACTTATTGTGGGTGTAGCAGTATTTCAAAAATGGTGCAAAATAATGTAAATAGTTTCTAGTTTCAGGGGATTTCATTCTAAATACAGGTAATTAAATCTCAGCATAATAAGAAAACGAAAGCCAGCACTGATCACACCCTGGATGTGGCAATCCGGGAAAAATCATCATCAGACATGGTGAGCTTAACACCGAACAACCAATATTTCTCTTGAGCTGTCTTCCAATTACCAATATAATCTGTTTCCTCCAGAACAAAGAACTGGAAAAATTTCTGATAGAAAATCTGCATGCTTTCAGAATGCTCTGCTTATTATACCAAAATGGAACATACGTAGCAGCTCAGTCATCCACTCTACTACCATTTCACGAGTCCTTTCTCCCTGTTTTCCATAAAGTCATAGTTATATCTATAACTTTTTCTGTACCCACTGCTGAGAATAAGCCCCTCATTATTAGAGAAGGGTTTTATAATCTAATACAATGTGGTTCAAACCACTTGATACTTGCTGGGTTACAGCAAGGGAATAGATAAATGGACTAAGGTTTAGACAAGTTGCAACAGAATTATTAAAAAAAACCACCAAACCAAACATGGCAGCACTTTTAGCAGAATAGCTCTACCTACACAGGTTATGGTACTGGGCAATCACCCTCGCTTTTACACTGACATCATTACTGGAGAATAAGCTTCTTATGCCAGGAAAACAGTATCAAGAACAGATTTTAACAAACACTTTTACTTGACTCTCCAAAGTGGACGTTCTAAAATAGATGAACCCACACTCAGAGCAGGCTTTTCATGAAGTCCAAATATAAAGGAATGCCTGGGTACTTTTTTTTTCCTTCTGTATTGCAGGGTTATGGGATGTATGTTCAGCCTGATCTATGAGATACTAAGCTCTAGAGGTCTAGTAACAAAAATAAGGAGCGTCAGAGCTAAAGGATAGAACAGAACAGAATAGATTTCAGTTGGAAGGGACCTATTCACTAGCCCCAAGCTGCCCAGGTCAGGACCAGCCCAGAGTTAAAGCATATTGTTAAGGGTACTGTCCAAGCACTGTCAGCCTTGTGGCGTTGGCCACTACTCTAGGAAGCCTGTTCCAGCGTTTGGCCACCCTCCAAGTAAAGTAACAAGTCCTAATGTGGAGTCTAAACTCAGCCTGGGGCAGCTCTGACACATTCCCACACATCCTTTCACTGCCTTCCAGGAGAAGAGATCAGCACCGCTTCTCTCTGCTTTCCCTCCCTAGCCATCAAGAGCCATGAGGTTGCCTCCCAGGCTCCATCTCTCCAAAGAGACAAGCTGAAAGTCCTCAGCTGCTCCTCTCAGGACATGCTTTCCAGCCCTTTTCACCACATTTGTTCACTTCCTCTAGACACATTTGAGGACCTTCACATCCTTGTTAACTTTTGGGCACAGAACAGCACACAGTGCCCAAGGTAAAACTGAACCAATGCTGAATACCAACGGCAAATCACCTCTTCTGAGCAGCTGGTGATGCTTTTTGATGCACTCCGAGGCACAGATCCTAGGATCTGTCTGGATGAGAACTGTACCACAACTAATTTCAAGAAATGTACATACTGACACAAGTAGGCATTTTGTTAAATATAAGCTATATTTTGAAACGTCAGCTGGGTCATAATCAAAAAAAAAAAACAAAATGTAATGAAAATTCACATTCTTGATGTAAGTTAGGGTGAAAATGTGGTCAAACCCCCCCCCCAGCCTTTATTTAATGCACATCACAGCCCAATATCACAAAAGAAAATTATACATGCTTTTCTGCATAGTCCCTGTGCAAGTGTTACAGAAATTAACTATGAAAGAAGTCTTAATTATCAGCATAAATTCTCTAGTTGCATGACAAATAATAAATGTATACGATGCTGCTGCAGACATTTAGAATTGTGCTACACTATAATGATACACCATTTGACAAATACTGTACACCATTAGATTTAAAAACATCATATTGTAAACAGAAGGTTTTAAACTTACAGCTTACAAAGCTGCTTCATACCTCCAGCATGTGGTATATGCTCATTTTCATCCATCTAAAAATACCACATTTGTAAAAATCTAATCTCTGGAAACATGACTACATGGCCTTAAAATAGTCAGTTTGCTGATGGATTTATAACTATCTGCATTTCACAATTACACTAAAAAATGTATTTTAAAAAGAGCAAGTTCATGTCCCTTCCACAAATAGGCATTTGCAACAGGCTTTGAATTAAGTTCATACCAGACTGCAGCTCATATAACAAATAAATATGTTGTTCTATAAGCAGCAGAACTAAAAGGATCTGGGTTTTGAGACTTTAATACACCAGGCCTGCTGAAGAGCCTCACAAACTCCTGCTATTACCCAGACGATTACACCATGTGTTACCTGGCCAGTCAGTGCTGCCCCGTGGAATGAACCACAAACTAGCCAAGAGCTCTTCCCATTTTGTGAGGGAATGGCCCGACTTCGGTCTCCTTTACCCCCTGAGCCGCTAATCCTTACAACACCTGGAGGAATTCCTTATCTTTGAGCACATTAACACTGGAATGTGGCTAATGTTTAACAGAACCAAGTGCTCTATTCTGGGAGGATAGGAGTGACAGGCAATGCCAAATTGCACCTTAGGAAAAAGTTCTTCACCTGGAGGGTAACTGGGCACTGGAACAGGCTCCCCAGGGAAACAGTCACAGCACCAAACCTGCTGGAGGAGACATCCTGGTTGACACTCTTAATCCTATGGCTTAGCTTTAGGCACTCCTATGAGGAGCAGGGAGTTAGACTTGAAGACCATTCTGGACCCCTTTACACTTGAGATATTCTATGATTTTATTAATCCAAACTAAGGATTTTGTTTCTTAGGAAAACCTCAATAATGCTTAGACAGGTGACATACGCCTACTCAAGATGCCTGAGCTCCCATGTAGCTCATGCTACCCATGGAAAGTTTGTGGGCTGACACACCTTTCAGTTTTTACCATATAAACTCTGGCTTTAACTGGCAAGTGCTGAAACCAGACAGAAGTCACTCTAGCTGTGGCTGTTAAAGTGCCCATGGGTACAAAAATTGATTATTTCAGTTTCTTTTTCCTCTCAACCTTTCCATACTCTTACATGACTTAAGATCAAGTTAAGATTCAGTGAAATGGCTCTACTTGTCTGCAGGGCAAAACACCTAAGTAACATTAACACTGCACAGCACCACAGCAGGCAAGCTACTCCACAAGGGAATAGCATGGTGCTTTTTATGCACTTCCCAGTTACAGAGAAGTACTGTATTCCAGTCTAAGGGGCTCTATTCTTAATTGACAACTGGCTTTTTAATTTTAAAGGCAGTAATATGATATTTTAATCAATTCTTAAATAGGACGAATTCATAAAAATAAAGAGTTATTTGAATTTAACTGTGCTGGTGACTAATATGCCTATTCCTCTATGCATTGTACTTTTGAAGTTACAATAACACACAGTAAATTAAGCTCCGGATGATGATATTTAGCTGTCTTGAAATTTCCTTTATGTTCTGCCAACTTCAATTCTGATTTGGACTAGAATGGTAACTGGTAAACAATAATCTGGCATGCACTAATTAGCAGAAAAACAAACAATATATTTTTTAAACTACAATGTACCACATAAATTTCTATTTCACAGTAGAAGACTTCAGCTTCTAGCCCAACATACTTGCTTTATTTTGTTGCTGACTGCAAAATGGCATAAAAATTCTCTATTACACATTAGGCTTTTAGCTCTAAGGCCTTTCATTTAGCTATTGCTACTTCTTTTCTCTCCCTTTCCCTCCATTTTAAGAGACACCATCTGTGTGAAATCTGCTCAATTTCAAATAAGTGGGGTAGAGTAGTTTCACAGGTTAAATCTGTTGTAATTCTTATGTTTGCTTTCCTGGATTTGAAAATGATTTAATATTATTCTTACTACTTTAAAAATACCCTCACCATGGGGTATAACATTCACCAGACCAGACAGGAAAAACAGTGCCCTTGGAGGACTACAATGACATTGAATGTGACAACAGTGTCTCAAATAAGCAAGAGCCAAAAAGGGAAGGAAAAAAAAGAAATTTTTACAAATAATTCTTTTTTATAACACTCAGCTTTCACTTATCAAAACATCTTTAGTGAAAGCCTATTTTTAAATACATACAGGTAGTTAAAAATTAACAAAGTATATATTAAGCGTATAATCCTTAGCTTCTAATTAATAGTATCCTTGTTATTTTAGGACCCTCATGGGTATTTAAGAGGGCTAAATTGCAATAAAACCAAGATACATAAATGAAACCTATTAAGGTCGTCTTGGTCAATAAAAACTAATTGCATCAAACAATAGCCACAGATGACAGACAGCCCTTGCCAGTGGGCAGGAGAGGAGGAGAGCGCGTCCTACAGCCCCTAGCAGGCAGGAAAGGCTGTCATCCATCCCTCTTCCCCAGCTCGTGTCTCCTCCAACCCCGGCCCTCTTGCTCACCAGCAGGAAGCGATTTGACAGTAATATTTCAACAGCCATATGGCTGTGCCAGGAAAGCTGGGCCTTGCTGCCTCACACTGCGGCTGTTAACCTCCTCCCTGGCTTCCAGAACAGCTGCTGGCTGATGTGTTCTGCCACAACAAACACCCGTGGCAAAGTTTTCTTTCTCATATTCTCGGGGGAGAGGTACAGAGGCTCCATCAGACGTGTTACTGTGTCCCAGAAGATGCCTTGGCCGGTCAGGGGAGAGCTGTGAGCAGCAACACGCCCGAGGAGGCAGGCAGGGCACGGAGCAGCGCCCGCAGGGCCCGGCAGCCGAGCGCAGACCCTGCCAGCGCCGGAGGCTGGTCCCCAGCACTGGGGACACATGGCACACACAGCCCCACCGCCTGCCCTCACAGCAGCTCTGGAAAATACTGCAAACCGCACCCTTTAACAATACAAAAGACATTCACACTGTTTCTCAAAATGGCTGGGTAAATGAAGCCTAGTGCCTGCCTTAGACAGAAAGCCTTTAAAAAATCCTGTTTCATGCAAGAGGGGAAAAAGCACCTGAAACATTTATAAACTACCCAAATTCTGCATACACACTGTCTGGGAACTCCATGAGCTCCCTTCTTCCTAAATTATGAACCAGACTGCATATTTACAACCGTTTCCTTCATCAGACTAAAAGCTTCATCTACGATCCCAACACCTATATTTTCATTCTGCCCTTTGAATACCACTATAATTTATTCAATTCCTTTGGCGACAGGCCTCCATCTCAGAAGGGAGCATTAACTTCCCTAAGGATTGTAACAAGAGGGACTAACCCTGACTACACAATGTTTAAAATGGACAGTTTTTTCTTTCAGTTGCAGAATAAGTCTGCATTGCTGGTGGATATAAAATTCAGACTGGCGATATGGAGGTAACATGAAAGAAAATTTCAAAGCATAATTCTGCACTGGTATGTCTCATGAGGAATTAAGAGAGTTGCTAACTTGTTCATTACTAAAAGCTGTGTTATTTACATAGAAGCCTCACAGACTTGTTCTTCCCTAAGAGCATTGTGGGCACCAATCAAACATTCCTCTGTCCAGCCTCCACTGAGAGGAGGCTGGGGGTACCCAAAAATAAAACATGAACCACAAAGACAAACCAGAAAGCCCAACAAGTAGGTGTCCACTGCCTATTGAAAGCTCTTAGTTACCTGGTACTGTTTTTAAAGTTTACAAAGTAGAAGTAAGATGGATTTTAAAACATTTCAACTCCAGACAGGAAATTCTTAGGAATTACAAACTAGCAGTGAAGGTCAGGTCCTAAACATACACACACACAGACACACACACACAAAGCTTTCTGCACACAGCTCCTGCTGTTTATTCCTATGAACCCATTGTGTATGCAGTAAAGCACTGAAAAATACTGAACACCTACAGCTACATCTTATATGAAGGAAATGTCTGGTCTACAATAAAGACACATATTTCATACAAATATTAAGTACTTTTGCAAGAGGTCCCCCTTTCTGGTCTTTTTTTAAAGTCAAACTATTTAAAATTCAACATCAACATATTCACAGAATCATAGAATAGTTTGAGTTGGAAGTGATCTTAAAGATCATCTCATTGCAACACCCCTAGACCCCTACTTCCCACTAGACCAGGTTGCTCAGAGCTCCATTCAACTCAGCCCTGGACACTTCTATTTATCAAAATACAGCTAACAGCACTTTGGTTTTAACGTTTAAGAACTAAAAGTCTAGATATTAAGGGGGAAATGCCTTTATTAAGTTAACTTCTACACTGAAGTAAGTTCAAGAAGGAAAAACACATATTTGTAACTGGCAAAAAGATCGGTTCTCAGCTATAAACATGGCTCCTTCACAGATCAGTGTCAACTTATACCATACTGGCAGTCATACAACAACCAAAATAGTCTGCAAACTATTTCAGAAAGAACTGGAATAAAGGCATATATGTCTATGCGAGGAAGCATGACGGATAATGTCAAAATTTTAGCCTAATTCTCATCTTGTACCATCAGGCATAATCAGCTCCTGTATATAAATACTCTTTTTATCATCAGCATTTTAATTAATGTGACTGCAATTATAATGACAAAATTAAAGTTTTCTTTTAAATAAGAAAACATTTTTTACTGGAAGATTAAGTCTATCTGTCCAGCAGACAAACTGCATATTATCTAAAGACTGCATTGCTTAAGGCAAGGCAACTCTTTGATTTAGAAGACGTAAAAATACTAATATGTCATTTCCCTTCTCCCCGAGCATACACCTAAGTGTACCAGAAGAACCACAAACAGCAACTGTTCTTATGTTTTTCATGAAAAGTTCACTTCCCACACACATCAAGTTGACAATTGAGAATCAATTCAAAATGTAAGCACCTGTGTCCTAAGGCAACCTATCAGAGCTCAGTTAACAAGTATGCCATCTGCTTAACTTTGTTTTGGTGGGGAATGTTGGAGCTTGGTTTTATTGGTTGGTTGGTTGGTTGGATGGTTGGTTGGTTGGTTGGTTTTGTGGGTGTGGTTTTGGTTGTTATTTTGGGTATTTTTTAAAAATGTTGTTCTGTTCTGGTGTATTTTCATGGGGTGTTTTAAAGACTCACCGACAGAGCAATTTGTAGCAATGTATTAATGCTTGCAGAACCAATTTTCTCTTTCAGAAAGGCCAATTCTCAATTAAAGGCTGAAACTGGTGCTGTGTAAATTCTTACCTGCATGGACCAGCCTCTTTAAGCTACTGTTTTGCTAACAGCTTCAAACAGACAAACCATGGATAAGAATCAGGGAGAAGATCAAATCTGGGGAAAACTGGCATGCATACCTTTCTCTCTCCAATAAAACCACATCATGTCAGCACTGTTGTTTGCTTCACACTCTCTCTCTCTCACTCCCTCTCCCCCAAAAGGAACATAAAATGTAATAAGTGAAGCAAGAATTGCAGCATCAAAACAATTTATTTCTCAGCAGCATGATGTGGCACATATGAACACCTCACCAAACACCACTTTTCACAGGAAGCAGCCTAGCTGTGAATAGGCTTTGAAACAATCAGGTTCAAAAGCTGTGAAACCAATGGTGAGAGAAACCTTCTGGAAACAACAACTGCATAAGGTCAACAAAAATCTGCCAGAGAGCTGAGGGTTCCTCCTGCAAGGCCCAGATTGTGCTCCTTTTTAGTTTGTTATCATTTCCCTATGAAAGGTCTCTTGAAACAGTAGCTTGCTGATGTACTAGAAGTGTTCTTGTGTTTCCATCACCAGAGCTGAAGAAAGAAATTAAGTACTATAACAGCCTCTTTCCATTACAAGCTGCATGACCCCGTGACTGGGGCTTTTTTACTGCATCAGCCAGACTCACAACTAAGATTTCTAAGAAATACAGTGAATCCAAAAAAAAAAAAAAAAAAAGGTACTAAATAATAATTCTAGAGAAAGCTATCAGGTTGTACAATTTGAACAATTAACCCAACTGTTTTGCTATGTCACAATGCAAATTTGTTATATTGATTTTGGCTGTCAAAGACTTGTTTACTAGCAAAAAAAGGATGAAAATCAAAACTTTAAATGTATGTCTAAACTTTCATTTCATAGTTTCTGTGGCTTGAAATTAATGGTCAATATTTAAACAACTTACCATATGCTTCATACAGGCCAATATACTCAACCTAAACTAAAAGAGAAAAAATCAGAAGTCTAAGCTACTATCTTATAGGTCCTAAACTCCTTGGTGGACTGGAAGAGTACATCACATTCTGTTCTTCACATCAAACTACTTCCAATAAATACCTTACACTGGGTTCTCAACAAGCTTGATGACACTTTTTTTCCTAAGCTACAAAGAAAAAAGAAGAAACCTCCAAGCCAGTGTAATTTGCATGTAATTCTTACATAGTACAGTTCATCATTTGCTACTGCTAATTTCTAGATATTTATACACATAATTAATAAGTAAATCTGTCAAATTTTAAGAAGCATGTGGGTGGTGGGTTTATGGGTTTTGGGTTGTTTTTTTTTTCATTAGGTCACTATACCTCATATTGTTTCTTTAGTGTTTCTGTTTGTTTAAAGAATAATAAGATTCCCAGTTCCTACTATTTCAACCACAAAACAAGTTCTCATGGTTTTAAGTTCAGAAATATTTGTAACAAACAGAAAACAGAATCACTACTACAGCAATACTACATCTTCTCACTGCATCAAATGTAACATTAAATGAAACTAAACACGTGGTAAACAAAATTGGTACCAATTTACAACAGAGACCCTCTAACCTCTAAACAAACCATATACCACACCTGCACAGTCACCCACATATTAAATGTGAGAAGCTGCTGCTGAGAATCAGTGTGAAATTTTTCCCTTCGAAGAAACTTAGGCACATGGGAAAAAATCCACTCATCTGCATAGAGACTGATAGTAGTAACTTGGTAGGATCTTTTTCTTTAAAATATTTTTTAACATAATGCTTTATTTAACTGAGGCTAAAAAGATGGAGGGATCTTTTGTTGTCAGAATATTATGATGCATCTCAGTACTAGGACAAATTATTTATCCAGCCACTAAGCAGCACCAATTCCTCTGACTTCAACTGGAACTGTACCTACTCAAGGCTTCTGATAAACAAGCCACTTATTTAGCTATCTATATTCAAAAATGTTGGCTTCTAAATCACCAGGCCAGTACACATGCTACAGACACCAATTATTAACAACATAATCAACATGAGCCACAGCCACTATACAAACAGTCTCGAGTGTCTGTCATAAAAGCACAGAAATAATGAGGTGCAGGTAATGTTCATGTTTACTTTCATTTAGGTTAAACTCAACAGTCTGATTTCGCCTTACAGCAACCCCAGAAAACATCTGGCTTTAGATCCAGGTCACAACAGGACGAGACCAGTACATTTTTCCGAAAAACATAGTCAAGAGAAACATTACCAGTTCATCTAATTTGCTGTTGGTCTAGCTGAAGAAGCCTACAGCTTTTCCAAAAGCAGTTTAATGCCTCTAAATGCAGATTAGATGGCAGTCACAGCTATGCAAGAGAGTTTTAAGCAAGTATGTAAAGAGAGTTTTTTGCCTTTGGAAAAACCCCAACTGTATGGTCTGAATTACCTTTTCCACTGTATGTTCTAGAATGGTCTTAAGACTGAAGGTAACAGCTGTTACCTCAGTGGGACTGGTTTTTTTATGCTTGTCATAATGATATGGTAATATTTCTGGAGGGCAACACATTTTGTTCAGAAAGGCTTTACAACAAGAATTTGAACCACATCAAGTCCTAGTGACAAAGCAAGTTGCTGGAGCAACAAAGTGGCCTTACTGCACCACTTGGAATAAAGCAATAATTTCACATGTAGCACACAGTAGCTTCGAGAAACCCAAGAAAGCAAGCTTCAGGGAAGGAAATAGCATGTGTACAAATATTGATAATAAATAATAATAAACAGAAGGTCTGTTCATTACATTATGCAGAACCTGGAAGAAATCATTATTCATCTGCTTGCTTGCTCAGCCTATTCTAGTGCAGGCTGCAGGAAATAATTTCCAATACTGGAAAAAAAACCCAACAAAACAAGACATGCAGGTGGATGGCTTTCTGTATCTGATTTCATCAGAACTCTGAAATGTAAGTGCTGGAAACCAGAATGATCAAATGAAAGACTACAAAACAGATTAGGCCTACCACAAAATAAATGAAAAAAATGCATGTATATACACGCATTACATGGAAATGAGAAAGAGGGAGTCATCCTCAGCTCCTAGACCCAATGATTACCATGCTGAAAACAGAAAATCTAGTTAGCAAAAATATTTTGATTAGGCAACTTCTCCTTTGGAATAAACTAGCAAGAAAAAAAGGAGTCAAATTTACTTTGTCCTTTTATAGACAACTCTTGAAAAAATTATAGCAATAGTCTTAACTTCCAGTATTTCTAGAAATGTCATATATTAATTATAAAGTGCAGTTAATATTTTCTTCTCATGCACACAAAAAAAAAGGTAAAACAGTTTATTACATTTCCATCTAAGAGATTAACACATTGCTATTTACTTTTATTGGCGGTGTGCCCAAATACCCCAGATCTGCAAGACTGATAGTGAAAAGGAAAACATTTCAGGCCTCAAAGAGAGCAGATCTATGGTTGCCTGGAATGTGTAAACAGCCAGAGCCTGTTTTACTTCCCACCCCCACTCCCACCATACACACCTCCTCTGCCTCACCCCTCCTAACATTAGCAAGGAGTGCTTCTCTCAAGCAAAGGAGAGAACACAAATGTAGTAACATCAAGTAGCAAATTTCTTGATGTTTTAAGATGCAAGAGTTTGGATTTATTGAAATAATATGTTCCCATATAAATAGCTGTAGTCTAAAAACAAAACCAGTACTGCATAAGACCATGGAAAAAAAGAAAAGAAAGATCAGTTGAGCAGGCTTCCTATATGACAGACCTGGTAAACACAAACTAAGGGAATCCAAATGCTTCTCTACAGATTATTCTTTGTGCAATTAAGGATCAGTCAGATCTGTATTCTATCAGAGAAAATGCAGTTCACAGTCCTACATAAGAGGTATTTTCATAAATATCTACACAACGTAACCAAACTGATGCCAAAATGTAATGTTGGTATAAATTACCTTCTGTGAAAACAAGGATTATTACTTGCATGATGATGTATACATCCACAAAGCAGTAAGACATAAAAATAGTTATCATCACATCCTAAAAAAGTTTACAATATAATTAAACCATTTTTTAAAACACTTTAAAATTGTGGACTAATAAAGATATCTTGCACAGTAAAACTGAACAATGACAACAGACTTCCTTTTTTTTTAACACCACAGCTCTCTTTAAAACAATCCTGTGTACCCTAGTAGCTTGCAAGCCATGATTTGAAACTACAGAAGTACAGAACTGATAAATATTACTGTTGTTATTTATCTAGTAGATTTAGTCTTCAAAACCAAATCAAACCAAAATGTACAAAAAAAAAAAAAAAGGTAATTAACATTGCTGAGCAAAAGGCTGTATATCATGGGAAGCTCATAAAACCTGAATGAATAAAAAGGGAACACACAGGGGAAAAAATTAAATGTAGCATACTATGGTCAAACACTGAAAGGCAGTCTCCTAATGTTGTTTACAAATAATAGGTCACAGCTCTCCCACTTTTCCTTCTATTAATTTTACTGGTTTTATGAACACATTTGGCGAACATTCAAAAGAACACATCCAGGACTAATGAGGGTAAAATGCTGGCTCAAAGGAGACAGGAGCAAATGCTCTGTCAGTAGAGTATTTGCAAACAGTTGAAATCAATAATAAATTCAACCTAACCAAATGCAACGCATACAAACAGAAATTAAAAGACTGAGGCAATTGGCAAATACATGAATGATGTTTCAGGCCACAGGGCACACTTTCTCACATACATTAGCACTTCAGGCTGGCAAGGCATTGGCTCCACTTGAGACACCAGAATGTACCATATGTACTTCCCAAGACAAAAAATAACAATTAAGACAAATCTAATAGCATAACTAGTTAAATATTTAAGACAACTATTTGTAGGATGTTTGAGTCATCAAATGAAAAAAATTAGAAAATTTATATTTAAGGTGAAAAAAATAAATGTCATGATCCTTCTGTGTTATTTTCCTTATCTACTGCAGTCAAACACGGAGAGAAACAGTAAACTAGAATAAAAAAGGTTGATATATCCTCTCCACAGAGGCTATGCTGCTTGCAGCCTCACTCAAGACAAGCATCCAGCGCCAGTCCCGAGGTGTTGGGCTTTGCATGTGTTAGGTCACATTTGGCAGAAGAGTTTTGAGACTGCCCATGATCAGACAGGCAAGGAAACCATTCTGCCACTGCTTGCCAGGCACTGCTAGAGTTTGTTAAAGCTCGTGATGAGGCCTTGCCTGAAAAACTTCACTGAAAAAGGTCAGAGGTTCCAACCATCCACCTGTGCAGGCCACTTTTCAATGTATATGTCTGCAACCAAGTCTTACACATTATACTGCAAAATATTAACCCCAATAAATTTCAACACAGCCACCACAGCTCCTGCAGATTTTGAAGAAACCAGGCTCTAAATCTCAACTTCACTTCTGTAATCTACAGAAACTTCCAAGAACATGGAGAAGATTCAGATAAGAACAGAATTCAAAATAGACTGTGGAAGTTATGCCATACAAAAAAAACTGACTTATGTGGGCTAGGGGAAAGGAGAGGGACACCGCAATCTCAACTGCATTACAGGAACACTGCCTGTCAGGACAAAAGCTAAAATCATGCACATCATCTGTTGCTACAAAATAGGCTCAGAAATGTTTATTTTAACAGTCAAGAATCTGTGCTGCGATCATATAAGGCCTGATCCTAGAAATCTCCTGCACAAGCCAAACACATTTTTGCAACATCAGGACATAGCTTTAACAGGATTTGTTGAATGTTCAGAACTCAAATGTATCATCAACTCTGTCCTTGCTGGAGTTACCTGGGTATCGTGGAACTGTCAGAAAAGAAAGACTGTAGAGCACAGAAAATATCTATTAAAATGAAACCTCTTAAATTCCACTGCAAACCCCAACAGATTTTTTTCCTGTGGAGGGAGGTAATTAAAAGAAAGGCTTAAAAGCAATTACAAAAAGTTTGAAGAAAAAAAAGAACAAAAGCTTGTTCTGAGGCACACTAATACCCTAAACCCAACTCTGTTAGCCAGGAAACTAACTTACAGATTATAGAAGATTAACAAATTAAAGCAATCATTACTTCTAACTCTAAACTGAACACTGAAAGGGAGAAAAAAACTTTTTGTTTCATAATTTTTTTTTGATACTTTGATATCCTAACAGATAAGCTGATGGAAAAATGGGATTATACTTTAGTAAGCAGAGCTTTACATTCACATGTTTTAATAAACCAGCAACAAAATAAATTGACAATGTGTTTTGCTGTTTAAAATTCTTCAAAAGCAGTCATTCATAAAGTCTTCACGGTAGTTCTATAGTATGGTAGGCAGGTAACATTCCACTGTAAGTTCAATGTAAGTGATTTACTCAGCTGTGAAAAGGTGTGCCCTATCAATTGCCTCGTGAGGTTGTTAAAGGAACAGATTTTTTCTTTCTTTTCATAGAGATGTATATTCAAATTTACATTAAAAAAAAGGAAAAATGTTGTACTTACAACGCTCATGGCAAAATGAATACAGGAGCAAACAATTACAAAATCATACACTGCATTTATCTGAGCACTTTTTAAACTGGTAAAAGATGCAAGTCATGATATTATTTTTAGTAAGAGGAAATTAAATTTCTTTCACACTGGACTCCATGGACACAAACATTTGTTCTGCTGCGCACAACGAATCTGATCTACAAAGCCACCCTTCAGCACCCATGATCAAACTGACCATGTATAATTGCATTTAATATGTTGTCATTAGAGAACACAGAACCCTTCCATGTTTCAAGTGGTTTTTAAACTAAAAATATATGCTGCTGGTAACATAGCAGATACTATGAAGAAATTATTGCTTAGCCTAAGCAAAATTTAAAATAAAAGATTTAATCCACAGTGAGGCACATATGCATACAAATACATAAAACATTAGAAAAACCAGGCACACACAAAAAGCCATTGCTGTCATCACAAAACAACATAAGGTACCCATATATAATAAATATTACCGTCATAACACTGAAGAAATGCACAGGAACAAGTGTTTTGAAGACATGTCACCTTAGCCAAACAGAAAAAAAAAAACAATAACCCCCCCAAAAAACCAAAACAGTTGTCCATTTGATGGTCACCAGGTTAAAAACAGTGAATCCTAGCTTTTGAGGTAGCCCACTCCCACTCATCTTCCTCTTTTTGTAAACTGCCCATGAGGGCTTAAGTTACATTCCACTTTTTACGTAACATTTACCTAGTACTACCAGACTAGGTAGTAAAGACAGGATGGTGGTCTCCCAGAAGAGTAGTTTTCATTCATCAACAGTGAGGGAAACCATTATGTTAATGCTTTAGTAAATTTGAGCTCTATGTAATTAATAGGTTCTTTCCTTCCACTCTAATATTGCATTTTTGGCCACCCTTTCAGCTTCAGGGTTCTTTTTCCAAGCACATCAAATCCTGTGAGAATGAAGCTGGACAAAATTTTACAATACACTGTCATGCACTAATTTTAAACAAATTGGCTCATTTAAATGAACTGATTATGTAAGACACTTACTGATACAAGCAGAAGCATAAGAGCTGGGAGTGTTTGGGTTTTTTAGTACAAAACCAGATTCCTCCAAATACAAATTAGCATTGTTATTCAGTTACAACACCAGCAACCCAAACAAACCCAGTAGTAGTCAAAATGAAAATAAAGGAACCTTGAATAGTTTTCACAGAATGATATAAAATCTGTCTTGTGAACACCATGTAATGTTACTAAAAATATACTTGCTTATGCTCCTTACTTTCAATTTTTGAGAACTGGCATAGGAAGGAAGATGTTTTCTTTATTAGAATAATCCTCAGGCATGCCTTTTATCTGTGCCTCCCAGATTACAGTATTTTAGTTTAAAAGTCAACAACTGAACAAGCAAACTACACAAACTACAGAAGCTCTTACATTAAAAAAAGACAAAACTAAAGCCAAAAAGCAAAAAAAAAAAAAAAAAAAAAAAAAAAAAAACAAAAAAAACCCAAACCAACCAAAAAGTAAAAACAAAACCAAAGTGGAAAGTTAGGATACAAAGAAAGAGATTTGAGTCCACACATTTAGCAGCATTACCAATACCCTCTGAAATATTTAGAAAATATTTCATGTGTTTCAACCAATTCTATAGCAAAACTCTTAGAGGTCAAAATCATGTGTGCATGTAAAATAGGCATGAAAAGAGTTAAGTTTGTTTTGTGACTGTAAAAAGCAACAGATAAATATCCTAGGAAACTAATCCCCACAATATGAACCAGCACTGTCTGTGCTTGGATCCCCAGTCCTAACTCGTCAGCAAAACTCGACCCTATCTGTGGAGAACACTATAGAGGAGGGCAATTTTAATTTTACCTCAATCTTCTGTCAAGATGAGGGTTTAAATTTTACTTCTAAGAGCAGCAACAACAACAAAACAAACAAAAAACAACAACAAAAACCCAGAAAAACCCACCTCAACAAAAAAGAAAAAAAAAAAAAAAAGAGGAAAAAATGAAGATAACATAATTCTGATGTTTGAATGCATGTCCCAGCCCCAGCTGTCGCCTCCTGGTATCACCAGGCTCAGTCAGATGTACAAGCACAGTATGCACTCCTGACCTTGCCACATCTCAACAAGCACGTAATTAAAGTGTGCTGCACCTTTGTCTTCTCCCAGAATCTGACATCTAGTCTGGCCCAGCCTACAGACATTACACTGGCTCTGCAACACCTCAGGTGCTGCTGACCTGAGCACATCCTAGTTCAGGGTGTGAGAGTAAAGCCACTGCATGCTGGCACCACTCTCCAACAACACCTTTTTTTCTCCAAAACTACTTTTTGGACTATCTTAAGGCTATCCATGCATTTATGTGCATATGCATGCACTCACACATGACAATCAGTGCAGTTCATTTTAAACAATTAATTAATTAATACTTGTTGTTCTACAATCCCAGCTGAGACTATGTGCCAACACAAGTCTTAATACTAATGGGTCTCTGGACACACATATTCTCTGCCAGTAGCAACCAGACTAAACCCATTGGTACAGTGAACAAGGAACTTGTAGCTGCTAAATGACACAAACTATCGTGCTGTTATAACAATTCCTCATTCTGTTACCAACACATATGAGTTTACAAAAAAAAAATCCATAATTTTACTTCACTTTATAAAAATCTCATGTATTTATTAACTGCACACTGTGAAGGTCAATTCTTTTGGAAGAACATCTTTCCAATTATTTTGCTGTAGGCTATGGGGTTGTGTTTAAATTAGCACAAACTCAGCAGTGGACACTTATAAGCATGAAACATAACAACACTGTATACATGTTAATCACAACAATGCAACTGTTCCCTTTCAGTGGGGCCTCTGTAACATGACTATTGAATTGGAAATATAAATCATAAATAGTTGGCTTCACTCTTGAACTAGAGAATATTCTGCAGAGTCTCCATGCAATGGCAGAGGATTAATGAAGAGCTGATGGTGCTACACAGCAAAATAAAGCAGAAGCTAAAGTTTGTCACTGAAGATCCAGTGCAATTTGCTGCCTTCAAAAAGGAGTACAACAAATGCATTATGCTGCAGAATGACAAAAGGAATTTATCCACCAAAGTAAAATCCTCTTTGTTTTCTTGAAGACAATGTCAAAACATATTTTCAAAGTAATTTAAATGTCTATGGGAAAAATGTTGCTTTTTTGCTCTGTCAGTAATTTATTGGAGTTATGAGAAAGTTTGGTTTCAATAGGAAAAAAACAATAAAATCATAATTTTTCATTTAATAAAATTATTATTTTATATAACAGAACGCATTCTAACGCCTCTACACCATGGTAAGAGGTTAAACTGTAACTAAGAATTAGCAGCTTAAATGAAACTTAGGTCAGCAAATGCAATCACACTTTGGCACTGGAGTGATGTATAGAGCAACTGTTACATACTAATGGAGAACACTGGTCTTTAAAAAGCTTTGTTTCACCTTCCAATAGCAAAGGGTCAATAAAACTCACTACTTAATTAGATGAGAGTATTTTGATGAGCATAGGCAGAGAATTATTAGACATTATTAGTACTATTCATCTGTTCAGAAACAGGCCATAAGTCGTGCCATCTAAGCACCAAGGCACTGTTCGTCCACATGTTCAGTGTGCTGTGTAACTTCACCTAGCAAATGGCTAAGGTTCAACACCCAAGCCAAAATGTAGTTATGCAATGCACTTAGCTAAAATATTAAAATAATTGTTTCTTCATACTACAGTACTATCATCATGATTTTGTACTGCATGAACACCACAGGGTTCTTGGCAGAAATTTTGACTGTAACTTCACACAAAATTATGACTTTCTACAGGCACTCCAGTTTAAACAAGACACATTAATTGTCCATACTAACAATAGAGGCGGTCAAGAAATGGGGTTACACAACACGATGCCCCTTTAATTGCATAAAGTGGACAGGATTATAAAGATGGAAGCCACACATCAGATGCACCCAACCCCAAGCTGCAGTCACGATCATAACCCAATGTATAGAAAGCGACTGGCGACTAGGACCCCAACAGAAGATAACAGAGGCAATACATTCTTCTCTTCTCAAACAACAAATGAAGAAATGCAGTAACTATTGCTACAGGCCAGTATTTTTAGTATCACTTAAAATAAATACAAACATGCATAGGAAAAGCAGCTCAAGAAAGCAGTGTAAAAGGCCTGTGCACCTTATACCTTCAAAACCTGTCACACACCCATTGTGGAGTTAAACTTGATTTCAGTTAAGCTAGCAGAAGCAAATTTGCATTTCTACAGAATTACTAAACATTAGTAACTATAATTTATGAATCTCTGTCTAGGACAAAATCTCTACACATGAAGACAACTGGTAAGAAACTATGTTTTCTTAATGAACACCCTTCTTTGACTTCTAGCTTTTACACAGCCGTAACTTCGCGGGACTTCCTTTGACTATAAAACAAAACACTATCAGTCATCCTTAAACAAAATTCCATTATATTAATGATCAGAGAGCAACAACAACAAAAAAAGACTTCAAAATATTCTCTTGTATATTGAAGACAAATAACCTAAACCCTGTTTTTCACTTTTTTATGCTTGTTTCAGTATCATTAAAATAAGAGATTTTGTACTGACAGAAGGCTGCTATTCCTATGTACAGCCATAGTTCCAATGTTTTTGTTTAATTTCAACCAACTTGTCCAAGTAGGCCATTTGGTAGAAACCTATAAATGGCACCCAGGGGGTCTGGGTTCTTGCTGTAAAGAGGTCAGCTATTTCCTCCTAACTAAAAATAGGCAAGATGAGGGAGGGGAAGAGGGAGCGAAGTTTTATTTTAGCAGCTGAAAAAAGAGTTTACAAAATTACTTCCATCTTGCCTCATAATGAAGATCATGAAAAAAAGAAGCTGTCCCAAGAGTTACAAAACCTGGATCACTTCATAGGCAGGCTGGTGTACATAATCCAAAATACTAGGAATTAAAAGAGCAGTAGTAAAGCAAATCCAGGATATGGATCACATTATGACACCCACCCTCTTCGGGCAGAGCAGACAGATTTACCAGCAGCAGTGCCGCCAGGTGTTAACAACCCTCCTCTTTCCTACCAGCTGAGATCACACTGTGGTCCTGCAGATACAGCACTACAATCAGCTGCTGTTCCCCTGAGTCAAGTTTTTCCAGCATTTACCCCCCGGCTTTGTCTCCCTCACTTACATTACAGCCTATTTAGGTTGAGAACCACCGTCTACAATATTCCCCAAATGGCCCTGACTTGAATGGGGGCCCCTTGGCACTACTAAAATACAAACAGCATCAGTTTAATACAACGTGAATTCTAACTCTGGACTCTTAGCAGCAGCAAAGAACAAGGGCTAGCAGCACTGAAGCACGCACTGACCCTGTACCTGCAGCAATCACCAGCAACCCAAACCTAAAACCTGGCATGGCTTTTCCAGCTTCATCTCCACAATGAACCAAAGTGGGCACATTGCTAAATCCCAAGCATATCACACTGCTGACCTATCTCAGCTACTGAGAAATTAGATCCCAACCACACTGAGAGACATTTTTCTCTCCTCCTTCCAAGCAAAGGGATGACAGGCCTTTAACAGCTGCTAATGTCAGAGGAAGACTCTCCATTCAGGAAGCTCTTCCAGAAGCCATGGCACATTAGACACACCAAATGAACAGCATGTCTACTTCTGATCCCTGTCATCACAAAAATGAGATAAGCCTATCCAACAATCAATGACAGGACCAAAACAGCATGAAACTGAATCAGGGGAGGTTTAGGTTAGATACCAGGCAAGGGTTTTTCACTCTAAGAGTGGCTGGGCACTGGAGCAGGTTCCCCACAGAATAGATCACAGCACCAAGCCTGATAAGAGTTCAAAACATGATGGGATTCTTGGGGCTGTCCTGCACAGGGTCAGGAGGTGGACTCGGTCCTAGTGGGTCAATTCTAACTCAGTATATTCTATGATTTGGTGAAAACTGGGCAAACTGATGGAGCAGAAATCTGACAGTTCCAGGTGCCCCTTCCCTAGCAATGCTTCCACTTATTTTTGCTCTTTAGATGCTTACTGTGGAGAATATCTGCAATCATTAAAAAAAAAAAAGAAAAGAAAAAGCAGTAGCATAACTCGCAGCAGTGACATAGCAGAGAACAGTGAACAGTGGAGTCATCTCACTCAGTTGGGTGGGGGAAGGGCAGAGGATGTATGCAGATGACAACTCAACTGCAGAGAGCTTTTTTTATGTCCAAAGAGACCTGGACAGTTGTGCAGTTGCCAGCGTTTATATGTATGTGTAATTTTCAATCCTCTTTGCTTTTGAGATGCTTTTTCATCTTAGGGGGAGAAAAAAAAACAACCTGAAAATCACAGAATATACTGAGTTGGAAGGGGCCCACAAGGATCATCAAGTCCAGCTCCTGTCCCTGCACAGGACATCCCAAGAACTGCACGATGTGCCTGAGAACATTGTTCAAATGCTCCTTGAACCCTATCAGGCTTGGTGCAGTGATCTCTTCTCTGGAAGCCTGTTCCAGTGCCCAACCATCCTCTGAGTGGAGAGCCTTTTCTTAACATCCAGCCTAAACTTGGCCACACACAGCTTCAGGGCATTTCCTCAGGTCCTGTCACTGCTCACCACAGGGAAGAGATCAGTGTCTGCCCCTCTGTTTCCCCTCGTGATGAAGCTGTAGACTGCAATAAGGTCTTCCCTCAGTCTCCTTTAATCTGAACAAGCCAAGGAACTTCAGACACTCCTCACACTGTTTCCTCTCAAGGCCCTTCACACCTTCATGGTCCTCCTTTGGAGACACTCTAACAGCTGAATGTCTTTTGCATATTGTGGCACCCAAACTGCCCCCAGCCCTGGAGGTGAGGCTGTCCCAGCTCAGAGCAGAGGGACAATCCCCTCCCTTGCCCAGCTGGCCATGCTGGGCCTGATGCCCCCAGGACAGGGTTGGCTCTCCTGGCTGCCAGGGCACTGCTGGCTCATGTGCAACTTGCCATTGACCAGGATCCCCAGGTACCTTTCCTGGCACTGCTTTCCAGCCTCTCCTTCCCCAGTCTGTACATCTAGGGTTGCCCTGCCTCTGGTTATTGTATAGCTCACTAGAGGTGTTAAACACTGAGACAACTACAACAGCTTTGCTCAAATCTCCACTGTTTTTACCATTCTCACGTATAGCACAAGAGAGGTTTAAAGCATTTTTAATGTGATAGCATCCTCCCCCTCTTGCTTTCCTTTTTCCTCCCACCCCCTCTACAAATCTTCTGTGGGAAAGCTTCCCTGTTTTACTATTGCTGTCGTTGAGATGTTGCAATTATTATCTGTAATTGTTTTAAAAAAACCCCACCAAACAAAAAAAAAACCAACAACCCCAAAACACACACTAGGACAAATCTGTCTCTCTTTGCCAACAACATCTGCTATCACAGAATGGATATATTTAATTTAAAACCTGCCCAATGTCTCTGTACATGACAGAACACTGGCTGCAGGACAGGGAGAGGCCTAAATGTGCAGTCACATGGTACACAAGGTATATAATGTTAAACCTTATACATCCACACCAGTAGCCTCGGTTAAAAGACCACTAATAAATGGGTTAAGAAAGAAAGATATGACATCTTATTTGTCAAGAGTAAAGACCTTGTATTTATTACCTACAATCAGATC
Source organism: Cettia cetti (assembly GCA_013401135.1). Taxonomy (NCBI): domain Eukaryota; kingdom Metazoa; phylum Chordata; class Aves; order Passeriformes; family Sylviidae; genus Cettia; species Cettia cetti. The sequence goes on along the minus strand of VZUI01042472.1, from coordinate 2,763 downwards.
TCCCTCTGGCACAATGTGTTTATTTTCATACCATTAGCCTAAAACACTTGAAATTTTAATTTTACACTCCATTTTATTTCAAATCATTAGTCTTTTCAATTGAACATTTTAGGTTTCTGCAACATTTTCTTTTTTTGGAGGAGGCGGTGGGTGAGCCCCGCCGAGCAGCCCGCCTCCCCTCCCCCACCGCACACATCCACATCCACACTCCAAGGCTCGTGCGTCAGGAAGGGAGAAACGCCGTACGAATCCTCGTGGAGCACAGCAAAGAGGCATGTTAAGGCAACACATAAAGGGGAGCCTTTATTCCGTCTAAACACCGACTTTGAGGAATTAATATGCGGGCCGAACTTTTAGGGTGTGGCTTGGTGTTTTTGCCCCTTGTTGCTCTGTGCGGGATGCCTGCCCGAGAATCCGACAACATTTCATTAAATAGGTCAAGGGTCATTCTCTTTACATCACACCACACCAATATTCAGCCGCGCATAGAACCCATCTATCAGCCCCACCGCCGAGACTGAACGCGCACCACAAAATGGGGACCCTGCCCGGCCCGGTGACAGCGCCGGGGGCAGGGCGCCCGCCCGCCCCGCCGCCCCGGCACCTGCCCGTTCCCAGCTCCCTGCCCGCTCCCTGCCGGCCCCACCGCCCCAGTCCCGTGTGTCCTGCCTGCCCCACTGCCCTGCTCCTGCCCGCTCCCTGCCTGCCCTCGGCGGCCTCACTGCGCTCAGCGCTCCCTGCCCCCTCCCTGCCTGCCCGTGCCCTGATGCCGCACCTGTCCTGCTGCCACCCCTGTCTGTGCCGCTGCCACTCCCCAGAGCCGCTCCCTGCCTGCCCCACTGCTCCCGTTCCGTGCCCGCTTCCTTGGCCGAGCCCCGCTTACCCCGCTGCCCTGATCGCACTCGCTGCCTGCTCCCTGCCCACCGCACAGCCCTCCTGCTCGCTGTGTGCCCCTTGTGCTGCTCCCTGCCTGAGCCCTGGCACCCTCTGTCCTCACCGTGCCCTGCTCTCCCTCCCTGCCCCTCTCCCTGCCCGCTCCCTGCCTGCTCCCCTGCCGGTTAACCCCTGCCTGTCCCCCTGCCCCTGCCCGGCCCCTCTGTCCCAGGGCTGTGGGGACAGCCCCGACGCTCTGGGGTGCCCCGCTGCCCTGCCCCCCCCAGCACCCCTGGGTGTCCCTGCTGGCCGTGGGGCCGGGGGCGCTCTGAGGGCGCTCCGGGCTCTGCAGCCAGAGCCGTGCCCCGGGAATGCCCCGGGATTGCCCCGGGAATGCCCCGGGAATGCCCCGGGAATGCCGTGTGTGCCGTGCCCGGCCGGGCCCGGGTTTGATGGTGGCTGTTGTGTAATTCCTGGAGATTTTGCAGCGGGGCGGGGGGGGCGGGAGGAGGATTTATTTATTTTCCCTTCCCTCGGCGGCACTGGGGCACCGGCACAGCTGGAGCGGCGGCTCCGCGTCCCCTCGGCAGCCCCTGCGGCAGCCCCCGCGCCCCCCGGGCACCGGGACCGCCCTGCCGGCTCGGGCTGCCGGGGCAGGCCGCCGGGAGCGGGCACGGGAGGGGATGGAGCGGTGGGATGGAGCGATGGGATGGAGCGATGGGATGGAGCGGTGGGGATGGGATGGAGCGGCATCCCCCAGCACCCCCCAGCATCCCCCAACATCCCCCCCAGCATCCCCCCCAGCATTCCCCCACATTCCCCAGCGTCCCCCAGCACCCCCCAGCATCCCCAACATCCCCCCAGCATCCCCCCAGCACCCCCCAGTATCCCCCCAGCCTCCCCCCGAGTATCCCCCCAGCCTCCCGCCGTTCCTCCCGCAGCGCTGGGAGCGGGCCCGGGGCTCGGATAAAGCCCCGCTAATCCTCTTAGGGGCTGTGCTGGGCAGCCGGGAGGCTCTGGGGGTACCCGCGGCCGCGGGGGGTGCGGCCCCTCGCCCCTGGAGCATCCTCGGGGCTCGGCTGGGGCTCGCAGAGCTCCCTGTGCCCGTCCCGGCTCCCTCGGTCCCACCTCAGCGTGCTCGTCCCTCTTCCCGCGGCGGGGTCCCAGGGGCAGCCGGGAATCAGGAATAGCACGGAGGATTAAGGAGTGATAGAGGAAAACTGGGAATCTCAGATGGAAACTGGGAATCTCAGATGGAAACTGGGAATCTCAGACGGAAATAAGAAATAACGGATGAAACAGGAAAAAATAAAAGGAAGTGGGAAATAATACATGGAAATGTGGAATAATACGTAGCAATGAGGGGTGATTAATGGAACTGAGGAATAATTAATGGAAATAAGGAACAATAAATGGCAATAAGGAATGAGTAGGACCCTGGGGCTTTGCCTCCCTGCAAGAGGCTCACCGGGGGACAAGAGCCACGGCCTCTGGGGCTCCCCATGCCACCAAACCCCGCTGGGGCTCCCTGCAGGGGCAGGGGCAGGGGCAGGGGCAGGGGCAGGGGCAGGGGCAGGGGCAGGGACAGGTTGTAGTCAGGGTTAGGGCCAGGGTCAGGTGAGGGGGTGGCTGTGTCCTTTCCAGGTGTGCTCTGGAGCTCCGTGTCCCAGGTGCCACCACCGGGACCTTCCCGGCTCCCCTTGGACCCCGGGGCCAGCACGGAGCCCCTGCTCCCACCCCAGAGAGCAGCAGCTCCCACAGGGGCTGGAGGCTGGAACCTCTGCTGGGCCCTGAGCATGGGGTAATTTTATTATTTATTTTATTTTATTTTATTTTATTTTATTTTATTTTATTTTATTTTATTTTATTTTATTTTATTTTATTTTATTT